>QJNV01000542.1:0-27736 GCA_004155935.1 Monosporascus sp. GIB2
GACCAGTCTCGATTCTACACTACCTGGATATTTACTGACATTTCTGATATAGCATAAGTAGACATCGAACAACTCGTAAGCTTAGGCATTCAAGCAGCAAGGCATAGTCTTTGAACGGTTCGGGCGGATCGAGGGAGGATACGCATCTTTATTTATATACCTGTTAGAGGATTATAAGTAACTACAATTATTACAAGTGGGATAGACTAATAAAGCTTCCTATCCGGTTTAGAAAGAGGGAAATAGCCGCAGACCACAATCAGTTACGGTATTGTCGATCTCTCAAACCCTTTTCTAGGATGGAATCAGGACCAAGAGCCGCATATTCCCTAGGTCACAGTTAGAGGCCTGTTCTTGTTATGTCACCTTCTCCAAGTCGCTTACAAATTTCTGCGACCGCTCATTCAGGTCGGGGTATTTCGAAAAGCAGTAGAAATCGCGCCTGACTCCCAGGCCATAGTAAAATCAGGCATATAGGTCCGAAGCGGCGTTTTCCATTCGACATCCCGATTGTGACGGCTGAAGATACCTTATATGTATTGAAGACGTGTAGTGCTAAGTTAGCAGCGTGTCTTAACTATAATATTCGGATGCTAACGTAAGTCGAAGTTTAAGGGGAAGAGAGCCGACACTTCGGCCTCAACCTCAGGTATTCCGTCACGACCGCCTCCTCCAAATAATCCGAGGAGCCGTCGACCCGGATGCCAATGCAAAGGCTCCGGGAAGCGACCAAGCCCTATTAGTGGAGCCCTCGAGCCCGCAGAACGTATAGGGTATGAAAGAAGATAACTGGGTAAGGCCCTGTGTGGGGTTCCTCACACTTTTGGCTCAGTTGTCTCCAAATAATCCGGCCGGACCGGAAGCGGGTGGCAGTGCCGTGGGTGCAGGAGAGTAGGGCATACCTGGTGAATGCACTTGGCGTAGCCTGGCCAAGTGTGGGGGAAGCAAACCTCTCGTGTAAGTCATCAAGCTTAGACACTGGCCTCAATATGTCGAATGGGTCACAATTCTTCGAAAACCACAAATACAGCCGTGAGGATATCATGGATCACTGATCAGGCCTCCAGCATACGCCCATATGCATCTGGGTTCTCAGAGATCCTTTTTCAATATTGACTCTGGCACTCGTCGTATCACACGCGTGTCAGAACATAGGCCCGGGATATGCCGCATGGATCATTTCGGAGACGGAAGGACATAAGACCGATGAACCCCTATTTGTCCATAACACAGAAATACGAGGAGATACAGCCCCAAGATTCAGGAAGACCACTGATCAATACACTATCAATCAATTTACCATGCAATTCGTTGGATACACGTGCAATCTGACAACATGTATACACACAATCAGATGAGGTCGACGAAACGACCTCTGTAACAGGTTCAATCAGTCACACATAACGCTTACTTTTCTTCTCGAAAGACCGGACCTTGGGAGTCCCTCTTTTGGGATAAAACAGCTTGTATCTTTTCAACTTATGGCCGTTTCCTGCCCCTATTATATATGAGAAAAAAATGGAAAACGCCCCCTGGTTAAAAGGTGGGCTGGGGTCTTCCTTACCCGGAGGCGGGTCCAAGCACCCCAACACCAACACAGTACTCGACTATTTCTCTCGCGTATCCACATGCGCATTCCTCTAATAGTACTACCTTAATCCGATAGAGGTATACGTTCTATCTTGCTATACCTATCCTATCCCGAACATATTTTTACGTCCATGGCACGAGAGACATAAACTATACGGAGGGCGCTGGACCACATTTTGCCGTCGACCAGGAGAGCATCAGCGATGAGACCTGGTGCTGGACAGCCCATCAATGGCAGGTTTTATTTGGTCGCGAGATAGAAAATAAGGAGCCCTTCTGCGGTGCATCGTGTCACCTGCAAGCGCTACAGGCCCTCGATCGCCGTACACTCGAAGAGCTTCGCGATAGAGGATGGATGTATTGTCGGGACGCCATCTCTAGAGAATCCCTATGCTTTATCACTAGCCATTCAGACAGGGTTATCCCTATGTAACGAGATCACCGAAACCTTTTTCCACCAGCTTATTCAATTGTAAAACACTTACAGATACGCTACATACCAGTCTCTATAGGATTGTGTATATACCTCGAAGGTCTGATACACTATAGCACAAAATAGAGATACCAGATGGCGAGTTCCATTGTACTATATTTAAGCTACTATCTCACTTCGAGATTACTACTAATTGTGTGTTCAAGATGTGGCACTACCGATTTCTGATGTCCGGCTCTCGGGCAGTCTTTCACACGCGCTTGATTAAAGGGGAAGGACAATACAGATAACGGTAGTTTGACTAACGCTGGTCCCTCGGAAGGGCCCACTACACTATACCACGTTACAATGACGGACCCCGCGTTCTGTCGGTAACAACCCCGTCTGATACAAAAATGCGATGTAGCGGAGTTAAACGCTGTTTAACTAACCCGGCTGGCCTCTTAAAAGTTCTTTAACCGCCACGTTCAGTTGTTTTGGGCATATAGGATTGGTGTTGACTGGGGCTTGTATCGTCGTGATGTATTCCCCAAAGGTCGGAGATAGGCTCGAGAGCCTAGATACCCCATCCATGATAGTCGATCTCGACCTCATGGAAGCGAACATCACGAAGTTGATGGATCGCCTTCTGCCAACCGGCATCGACATCCGGCCCCACCTCAAGACCACCAAGAGTGCCACCCTCGCGAAGAAACTCGCGGCCGCGGGCGCAAAGGGCGGCTGCGTGGCCAAGCTCAGCGAGGCCGAGGTCATCGCTGCCGCCGGCTTCGACGATCTCCTGATTACGTGCGAGATCATCGGGCCCGTGAAGGTCAGGAGGCTGGTCGAGCTGTACAAGAAGCACCCGAAGATCAGGATCGTGGTCGACAGCGCCGTGGGGGCGACCGCCATCAACGACGCGCTGGCGGAGGAGGGCGTGCATGAGCCGATCTCCGTGCTGATCGACCTCGACGTCGGCCTTCACCGCACTGGCGTCGCGGCGGGCGAGCCGGCCCTGGTGCTCGCGAAGCACGTTGGCCAGCTGAAGCAATTGAAGCTCATCGGCGTGCAGGGGTACGAGGGCCATCTGCAGCACCTGCACGACCGCGCGGACCGGGAGAGGCGGTGCCTCGCGTCCATGAGGACGCTGACCGATACGGCCGAGGCGCTGCGGCGGGCCGGCCACGACATCCGGGTGGTGACGACGGGCGGCACGGGGACCGCCGAGTTCTGCGCGACGGTGCCGGGCGTCACCGAGGTGCAGCCGGGGTCCTTTATATTCATGGACACGGACTACCGCAACGCCGTCGGCTCTTTCTACTCGAACAGCCTCACGGTTCTGTCGACCGTCCTCAGCGACCAGAGGGCGCGGGACGGCGTCCGTTACGTGACTATAGACAGCGGGCTGAAGTCGCTGACCACGGACAGCGGGCTGGCGGAGTGCAGGAACCCCAGATATACGTACGGGGTGCTCGGCGACGAGCACGGTTCGCTCAGCTGGAAGGACGATGGCACCGTTCCGGGGCTCTCGGTCGGAGATCGCGTGGAGATGATACCGAGTCACATTGATCCGACAATCAATCTCTTCGATTTCTACTACGCGCACCGTAACGGCGTTATTGAGGAGATCTGGGCGGTGGATTCAAGAGGAAAGGTTCAATAGAAAAGGCTTCATCCCGTATGCATAAAGGATCATGGCTACCTAGGCAGGTCGGTCCTCTAGCTAGTGAATCGCACATAGTCACGGTCTTGCCGAGTACCATACGTACCTAATGGCCATCCTGGTACAAAATAACAGCATCTACACCCAAGTTTACGAGAAAAACAAGGATTAGAGACATTCAAGAACCAGAGATCAGGGATATATTCATCGGAGGCGTTTCTATCTTGCGTTATGACAGATGTTCCTTTTCTACTTCCCAGGCGACAGGGTTTCGTGGTGTCTACCAGGCTACTGATGGACTCGCTTCCCCTGGTAACTTTGAAGGTATATCATGATCTATAAAGAGCGCCGGGAGGTTGAATGAATTGGCCTCCCTATGGCGAGTGTTGGTTGATACGACCCTTCTATTTGTCTTTCTCGCGTTAAAAGTAGCCGTACGGCTCGGAGATGTGTTGTTTATCCCTGATACGGAGGCTACACCACCCGAAAGCTTGTCGGTTTTCCTCGAGAGGTAGCCATATGAATACTGCGCAGGATCCTTTTATCGTATTAAGGAACTTACGCCCCCTATTCTTCGATTTGCATGCTCAATGCGACGTCCTTACAGGTTTCAAAGTCGCTCCTCACACTGTCCAAATGAGCAACGCCCTTGTTCCAGCAATCGCTTCCCAAAGGAAGCCTCAACACATTCCCCAGCCGCTCATCCTTGCCTACGATAGCGTCATAGATGGCCCGCGCAGCCTTCTCAGGGTCTCCGGGCTGCATTCCAGCTCTCTCCTGTTCGTACCTCAGGCTCTCCCCGGCGGGATGGGGGCTTTGGTAAGGGGCTGAGGGCCCCGCAGATTGCATCGAACCCTCCGAAAGGAAGTTGGTCCGGAAGGAGCCCGGCTCTACGATGAGGACTCGGACGCCGAACTGCGAAACCTCCGACGCGAGGACTTCGGAGATGCCTGGTGCTGGGGTTAGCTGCTAAAGAACTTGGAAGCCAAGGTGTGGCCTTTGGCAGCCCAAGCACGTACTTTCCAGTGCGAATTTACTCGCCGAGTAGAACCCCATGGCCGGCCAGGTCATGAGGCCCAGAATACTACTGATATTGGCGATCGTGCCACGCCCCCTCCCCCGCATGTGCGGCAGGACCGCGTTGCAGATGCGGACGGGTCCCCAGAAGTTCGTCTCAAACTGGGCCTTTGCCCGGTCTTCCTGTACGTCCTCCACAGCTCCGAGGAGCGAGTAGGCCGCGTTGTTCACGACCACGTCTATCCCGCCGTCGAACAGCGTTTCCGCGTGGTCGATGACCTCCTTGACCTTGTCCTGCGACCAGCTGACGTCGAGGGCGACCCATCTCCCGTTCGCCTGCGCCTCGACCTCTTCCACGAGCTCGGGCGTCTTTGCCGGGTTCCGCGACGTGGCGATCACGCTATCTCCCGCCGCTAGGGCATATCGGGTCAGCGCGAGTCCAAATCCGTTGCTGGAACCCGTGATCAACCAGGTGAGTGGTTTCTTCTCTGGTGCCATGATGGAAGGGGGGGCTTGTCTGCTGCAATGAAGGTCCGGAGAGTCGTTTAATAAAGCCACTTTGGCGAGCTGCTGTCCAAAGGCCTCATCGTGCCGAGGAATTTGGTGTTGCGCTGCTCCCCTTTTAAGACCCTGTCGTCGCTGGGATGTTGCGGCGTTTGCGGCGTTTGTAACCCTAACACCGAAGCCCAGAGGGGCAACAAGACGTGTGACGTATAGTCTCGCTTGTGCATCACTTCTATTCCATAAATCTACGTATTGTAACATTGTGCCAAGAGGCGATTGCGCGACAGTTTGGCAATCTCCCAGCTCGTGATGCCGGTGTGAGTGGAAAGTTGGGAGTCGGGGAGTTCCATATCGTAGCCACGCTTCCATCAGAAATGTGATCTTACGGGCTGTATGGTGATCAAGTGAGTGCCCATGCCCCTTGAAACGTGCGAGCTGCCCTCACTTATCTCCAGCGTCCGGGGCGGATTGTTCTGTAGGCAATGATAGGAGACGCCCGGAGACAGCCAACTCTCCAAATCTCCGATAACTCTTTAAACTATGGCCTCATGCATGAAACAAGTCGGACAAGACGCCGGTGCCACATGTTCTCATCGACGCAGCTGTGCTGTGGTGTCTCATATCCTGGACATACGGTATATTTGAAGATGCTCTACCACTATCCTGGATGGTAATCCCGTTGTGAGGTGAGGGCAGTAGAGCCAGCGTTGTTTATATCTCCGAGCAATCATAATTAGTATTTCGGTCCGCGTTGTAAGAGGTTTAGCGTTATAGTGGACCATTTATATGTCAAACTCTATTAGCATCCTTGCGGCGATTACTCAGGTTGAATCATTCAACTGGGTTTCCCCGCAATCGATATCTGCCACCTCCCATGTTGAACGTCAACAGTTCTGGAGTTTCATAGGGTCTTACCTCGGACGGACCAGTCTCGGACAGACTCGGAAACGACAGTAGTATTCGGCTGCTCTTTGGCTTGTAGATAAGCGTATAGAACCCTGACAGACGTTGAGATATGCTAGCATAAACCAAACACCAGGTGGATATTACATGCGCCAAGAGCTGCAACCTCTACTTAGGGATCATATCTAACGTCAGAATTGCCACAAGTATGTTGGTTATCTTTTCGCAATTATTTCGCACAGAGTCGTATGCCAGTTGGGGTGATTGTCGATGAATAGAAGCTACGCATCGTTTTGAATGGATTCTTATCCCTCAGTGGAATGTCAAGAAGAGACCATAATCTGCGGTAGACAAGGTTGTTTGTTCTTAGAGGGGTTCGGAAAGAGGAGGGGTCATTGGCTTTCGATAAGCGAAAGAACCCGGAGGAGGGGACCCGCTAAAAGGACCCAGGAGAGCGCCATACTGTATTCAGCCAGTCAGTCACTTTTTAGTGGAACTTCCTGCACCCACTGTGAAAAAAGCCCACATACCATGTGCATACCCACCAGGCCCCTGCTGGTCTGGTGGCCGCTCAGTAACTGGCTGTGTGTATGTAATAAATGTACTATCATGTACTGTATGTATGGTAGAGGCTGCTAGGTGGACCCGACTCATACATCAGGCCAAGTACCCAGCCTTATCTGCAAACCATGAACCCATACAAAAATTACCTAGCATACTTCCCTACCAACCTGGGCAAATGGTAATAATCCCTTTTCCGCTTCTGGTTCCTCCCACCTCTCGCAACCGTCATCGCCGTCCACAGCTGTGAGGGTTTTTTTCCCTTATTTCTGCCAATAACGTACGATCGCCTCAGCGTATCGGATCACGGATTCAGGATTGTACATTTTACAGAGTACATTTTAGGTATGGCCTTTTCCCATTCCTACACCCTCTTGATGTCGTCAGTTTCCGACACGGGTGCGGATACAGATACAGATACTCCTTTCTGCCCCTGCCCATGCCTTTCCGGCAGCCAAGCAGCAGCTTCTACACCACTTATATTGGCTTGGAAGAGATATCATATCGTGACTAAAACCTCATCAGCCCCATCTAAATAGAAAATCCCCTGGTACAATGTCGGGGAAATCCAACCGTGGCCCGGGGCGTGGAGGTGCCTCCTACGGTGCAACCAGTCCGGCCAACTCCAACCTCCCTAGACCTGTTCTCGATTCTCACCATTCGACCACCGCTGCGAGCGAGGTAGCATCCGGGGTCAGCGCCAGCAGACAGAAGCAATCCAAGCGAGATGAGGTACGGTAACACATGAGATAACTCCGTTGTTGTGGCCCCTAGCAGGGACACCGCCGGGGATGGATGCTAACTTCGGATCGACAGGCCATCCGCCGGAAACTGGAGAGCGACCTCTCTAAAAAGAAGCACCTCACCGGCCGATCTCGCCACCTGCGCAACAAGGCGCCTCCGGGAACCGTCCTCGCTCTGAAGCCGAGTCCGGCCCTCCAGATCAAGCCCGGTACGACGGTCGCTGAAGCTGCCCAGCTCATGGCCGCCAAGCGGGAAGACTGTGTCCTCGTGACAGATGACGACGATAGGATCGCAGGCATCTTCACCGCCAAGGACCTTGCCTTCCGCGTGGTCGGAGCCGGCCACAAGGCCAGCAGTATCAACATCGCCGAGATCATGACCAAGAACCCCCTGTGCGCCCGCACCGACACCAGCGCTACCGATGCCTTGGATCTCATGGTCCGGAAGGGCTTCCGACACCTGCCCGTCATGGACGAGAACCAGGACATCTCCGGTGTTCTGGACATTACAAAGTGTTTCTACGAAGCCATGGAGAAACTTGAGCGGGCCTATGCGTCGTCGACCAAGCTCTACGCTGCCCTGGAGGGTGTCCAGTCCGAATTGGGAGCCAGCCAGCCTCAGCAGATTATCCAATACGTCGAGGCCCTTCGCCACAAAATGTCCGGCCCGACACTGGAGAGCGTGCTGAATGGTATGCCGCCCACGACCGTCAGCGTCAGGACCTCTGTCAAGGAGGCGGCTCAGCTCATGAAGGAGAACCACACCACCGCCGTGCTAGTTCAGGACCAAGGTCAGATTACGGGTATCTTCACGAGCAAAGATGTGGTTCTACGAGTCATCGCTCCGGGACTGGACCCATCGAACTGCAGTGTCGTGCGTGTCATGACGCCGCACCCCGATTTTGCGCCTATGGACATGAGCATACAGGCTGCTCTCCGCAAGATGCATGGTACGTATCTTGGAGGGCTGAACAGCCGAGATGGAATCGCGCTAATGTATCAATGCAGATGGCCACTACCTCAACCTCCCAGTCATGAATGATGCGGGCGAGATTGTTGGCATGGTTGATGTCCTCAAGCTGACTTATGCGACACTCGAGCAAGTCAACCAAATGAACACCAACGAGAGCAGTAATGAGGGCCCGGCTTGGAATAAGTTCTGGCTCTCCCTCGATAACGAATCGGAATCTGCGATATCTGGCGAGGGCAGTCACCACCATGGCACGGTCACTACACGATCGATGGTGTCTCCCGATATGGCTCGCGACCGCATCAACACGTCGCTTGCGCCCGAAGACAGCGCATCTCACGTGGGCGCTGAATCTCCGCCGCGCTCCTACCTGGCTCCTGCACCGGAGCAGCATCCTTCAGATATACCTATCGCGTTCAAGTTCAAGGCGCCGAGCGGACGTGTGCACCGGTTGCAAGTAGTTGCTAGCCACGGTATCGAACAGCTCGTGTCGAGCGTCGCAGCCAAGCTTATGGGCGAGGTCGACGCTATAGGGGGTGTCCCCGTGGTTGAGGACGGCAAGCTGAGCAATAGTGGTTTTGCCATGAGTTATTTGGACGATGAGGGGGATACTGTCTCCATCACCACGGACCACGATCTCCTCGAGGCAGTCTTGTTAGCGCGTCAGAGCCGCCGTGACAAAGTCGACCTCTTCGTGCACGACCCGGAGAAGTCGCCAGTCGGCGTGTCGGCGCCACAGCCCGACCCGATTCTGCCTACGCCGCCGGAGAGTTCGGCACCCTCCAATATCCGTCGGAGACGAACCGCTATGGACGACGATGAAGAGGAGAGCGATGAGGAAGATATTTCTACGGTTAGACGGCGTAGGAAGGGTGCTGCACACGCGGAGCCGGAGCAGATTATCCAGGGCGTACCCAACGAGCTGCTCCTGCCCGGTGCCATTGTTACCCTGGCGGTCGTCATCGTGGGTGTCTTCACGCTCGGCAGACTGACGAGCCGGTAGGGGCGAGTCTGCTCAGTCTAGGATTTCTTTTGTCTTGGTGAAGTAGTAGACGTTGGGGAGTTTCAGGGGCTCTTATTCTAGTTCTCCTTTGCCGGCTCGGAGCCGAGCAGAGCGGGATCGAGGCTGTACATACATACTGTAGGCGTGTGTTGGAAGACGTAGACTAATCACTGGGTATTCTATCATGGTTAAAACGATGCGTTATGCATAAACGGTGTTGTGTAAGCCTCTATACATTATAAGCTGCCTCCAAACTCTTTTAATCATTAATACCATTATGCCGTTGTATTAAAAATTACCGGGCTTTATGAATGTGGAATGTTAGCACGGACTTGTGTAGGTAAAGCGGAGCTGCTGGACAGGCGCAGATCCATAGCAGGGCCGGGGGGGTGATGGACAGGGTGGGGAGCCTTGACGGGCCCCAGAGCCCCGGCGGAGCATTTTGCTGCCGATGAAGTTCCCATGTGGCCCGAGCTCCACTATCGTTCAATCGGCGTATCATAGAAAAAAGTCGTGACAGCTTCAAGCCGGCCATGCAGGTGTAGGATCATACCCAAGCCGCAGCCATGATTATAAGAGAATTCGGGCTGCGCCAGAGTAAGGATACCATGACCTTGCTAGTCACTTGTCACTGGGTTAACCTCGATCTCTCCAGGCCGAAAGGCATTGGCAAGGCCACTCCGCCAGGCCTGCCTCCGGGCGTCATTATCGACGACTGCCTTCCAAGACCCGCCAACACTAAGGCCAACGCCGACAGGCATCCCGGACCCTAGCGAGCTCGCCGTGCGGACGCCGAACGTCCAGCCGCAACCGCTCTCGATATTCTCGGCAAAGCAGGCGCAGACGCCCTCGCGCGCCGGCGGCCGCCGCGGGGGAGCCGCCAGGGGCCGGCCCGCAGTCCCGGACACGACGGTGGAGGACTACGAGGAGAAGCAGCGTCTGCGGCGGCAGCTGGGGCGAGTGGGTTCGCGCCTGGAGGTGACGTACCGCCCCGGCGGCGTGTTCCGGAACCCGCCCGGCCCCGGCGACGTGACGCTGGAGCTGCTGCTGGCGTCGCAGGCGCACATGGGCCACCACGCGTCCCTGTGGAACCCGGCCAACGCGCGGTACATCTACGGGGTCCGGCAGGGCATCCACATCATCTCGCTCGAGCAGACGGCGGCCCACCTGCGGCGCGCCGCGCGCGTCGTCGAGGAGGTCGCGTACCGCGGCGGGCTGATCCTGTTCGTCGGGACGCGGCCGGGCCAGACGCAGATCGTCACGCAGGCCGCGCGCCTCGCGAGGGCGTGCCACCTGTTCACCAAGTGGACGCCGGGCAGCATCACCAACAGCGAGGTCATCCTCGCGGGCATGCCCATGCAGATGCTCGACGAGCACGACAACCCCGTCGAGGGCTTCGATCGCCACATCAACGAGCGGAGGCCCCTAGTCCCGGACCTGGTTGTGTGCCTGAACCCCCTCGAGAACTACGTGTTGCTGCACGAGTGCGCGCTCGTCAACGTTCCGACTATCGGCGTCATCGATACGAACACGGAGCCTACGTGGGTTACGTACGCCATTCCGGCGAACGACGACAGGTAATTACCCCCCCTTTCCCCCTCTTTTATATTCCTCTTCTCCTTCTCCCCGTTCCCTCCACCATCACTCCCTTCTCCGCGATCATCCCCGCCATCGCCACTGTACGTGGGAGGTCACGTGCTGACATCGAGGCAACGACGACAAGTCTCCGGTGCCTCGCCGTCATCGGCAGCGTGCTCGGCCGCGCGGGAGAGGAGGGCCACAGGCGCCGGCTCGAGGACGCGCGCAAGGGCGTCGTCGCCTGGCAGACGCCGCTCGACGTCCAGCGGTTCATGGAGCTCGAGCGCGAGAACGCCGAGCGCGAGGCCGAGATGGCCGCCCGCCAGGTCAACAACGGCGGCTCCGCCGGCCCTGAGGACAGCGACGGCGGCCTCCGCGATCCCTGGGCCGTCGCCGCCGCCGCCCAGGAGAAGGACACGGGTGGGCAGAGGGGCGGCTTTTAGGATTGGTTGACTGGGCGTGCGGGAAGCGAAATCACAGGCTCGGTAGGGCCGTCCGTATGGATTTTGCACACGGCCATGCTGGCCGCTGGGTCCCTTGTGTACTATAGACGTGGCTCTGCGTTAGATCCGCATGACGCGACGGGGGCTATGTAAAAATAGAGGGTCTACACGTTGATTACATCATGCTGTATCTCGTGGTGTGTGTCCCCTGGGCAAGAACACATCCGAGCCGCCGAAGCAGGATTTGTGGCGTTCCGAAGACTTCGGCTTCCCGGAATTCTCTTCCATGGCTGAACTTGTGAGCGGAGGTCTTCAATCTATTAGAAAAGGGAAACTCTGATCGTGGGAATTTGCTTAGGGAGGAGATACGGGAAGTCCACCACCCTCTACTACTCTTTGGAGTTTCGAATATTTCCTACTTGGCCAGGGACATTGGTCTCCTCTCGTTTTCTGTGGGGGACAGGGACACTCCTACTCATTACTTGGATTAGATGCAGCCCTCCTATTCTGAGCAACGGTCTTCGCTGCTGATGTCCAGTCTTAATCGGGGCGTCACAATGTATGCGGCTAATTAATGTACAAGGTAAGCCTCTGCTATGGGCTTTTCCAGTGCAAGGGGGTCCTTCACCCTTCAGCTCGCTCTACACGTATGCCAGAGGAGTAGGTACACGGCAAAGCGACCCTTCCCGGCCGTATGGCCCACGAGGAGGGTTCCAGGAAGTGCTTTACTAGGACGCACACAAAGTGGCATGTCAATTGACTTTCTGTAGGGTTGGTATTTGATATTCTTTCTTTAATATGAGTGGAGTGGTTACCCAACGGTTTATATAATATATGTGCCTGGGGTCCCATAAGAGACACCTGCCCAACAAAGCTGACCTACGCCTTCTTAACGGGTGCATCCGCCTCTTCAGAGGCGGGGGCCTTTCCGGCCGTCTTTCCACGGAATTCGGGCGGATGGTCTAGAGGGCGATCCAGCCCGAGGCGGTGGAAGGTGCTGTACGACGCAATGCCGCCCGCCGGATCCGCCTCGGTCACGAGCTCCTTGCGGCGCGTGTCGACGAGGAGGCGGATGAGGTCGGGGCGCATATAATGACCCGCGAAGTCGGCGAGGGCCTTCGTCAGGTGGGTCTCGTTCAGGTCGATGTCGACGAAGAGGAGCCCGTCGAAGTCCTTGTCGGGCTTGGCGACCAGGCTGCCGTCCGGCCTGTAGATGCGGGCGTGCCCGTTGTAGGTCGACGGGTCCGTCTCGGGCTCCACGCCCTCGGGCGTGTTCTTCCGGAGCCCTTCGACGGAGAGCCGCTGGAACGGCGCCAGCACCCAGGTGCCCGTCTCGATGGCGTAGGCGGGCGTCACGAGGTCCGACGCCGTGTCGGCGTAGTTGGTCGCCGGGTCCGGCGCCACGCGCCGCTCGACGCCCGGGTACACGGGCCAGCCGGCCACGTGGACCTGCTCCCCGAAGGACGCGTTGAGGGCCTTGAGGAACGGGTTCATGTTCTCCCAGCAGTTGAGCTGGCCCACGCGGCCGATCTCCGTCTCCGTCACCGACATGAACGTGTCCCCGGCGCCGTCGCCGTACACCAGCTTCTCGACGTGCGTGGGCTTGATCTTGCGCCGGTGGTTGACCACGGCGCCGCTGGGGTCGATGAGCACCTGCGCCAGGTAGAGCGTGGCGTGGTCCAGCTCCGAGAAGCCCATCGACACGAAGATCTGGTTGTCCCGCGCCGCGCGCCGGATGCGCCGCATCTCCTCGGAGTCCACGCGCAGCGAGTTCTCGCGGTACTTCTTCAGCATGGGGAGACTCTGCAGGTAGTTGACCTTCCACATCCAGTACGGATATCCGGGGATCCCTTTCCCGGGCCGTTAATATCGATGGCAGGATGCGTCCGACTCGGCGCCGTTAGGGGCTTGGGGCGACGACTCACAAACTTCTGGGAAAGCGACGAGCTTGCAGCCGGCTTGCGCGGCCTCGTTGATGAAGTTGATTGTCTTTTGGACTCCGGCTTCGAGGTCGAACCACTAACTCTGTTAGCAGGTGTCTGTCACCACGCGCAAAGTGTCATTCGTTATTACCCCTGGTTCGGAGGTGACCTATTCCCCAGCCATTGTCAGCCCTGTCCGATAAGTGTATCCGGTCGAAGATGCTTACCGCTGCGGCCTTGTACTTCGTGATAGGCATGGTTAATGGTTTGGGAATAAGCTTTGATTGATTACTAAGTTAAGTGATTGCGAGTCCAGAGAGTGTCTCAAGACGATGCTCCATGAAATTCGGCTCCATGATATCTTGATGGTATCTCGGCCTTATATACTTTCGTCTTTCTACCCTCCCCTGAGATCGAGCCCATGCCTCGGCCGCTCCGGCCCGCGAAACACCCGAATCCCCTCCTGATGTTGCATTCCGGATAGCCCGGGGCGCAGAATCTTGTACAGGACGCATCATGCACGTCTCGTCTCGTGCGTGATGGATGGCACGATTTTTGCCTCGAACCCCGAGAACGCCGAGTATATGGTATACCCCATAATCTGTCTGTCGGGCCCAGACTGGGATGTAATGGGATTTGCGTTACGGTGTTTGCTCCTCTTTTCTTCCCCGGCGAGTCGATGGGGTCGTCCCGTTGCCCCTTGCTCCACATACCGAGAATACGGGATTTGAATAATGCCCCTACCAGACCCCGATGCCCCGCATATGCCATGACCTCCCTACTCTGCAATGCAACATCAATATTGAAACCATGCCATGTTACAGAAGTCAAGAATATGTGCGGGGAACGGAAGTCGCCGATATAGACGGGACGCGGCTTATAATATAGTTTTTGTGTTTGACCCACCAACTCGATTATTACTACATCGCGAGTGACGGCATCTAAGGACAGATAGCAATCCCCCTGCGGCCGTGAGACCCACGAATTGAACATTCTAGTTATAAGACCATTTCGGTCTTTGCCTCTCGGTCTGAAATCATCAAATCCCACCTCATCCACTTCCTCTTCGGAGCAGCGATGTCTCTTTCCCAGTCAGTGTCCTCTCGCCCCCTTTTGAAAGTACGACCCGACTCCCTTCGACACCTCCATCTGTAATATCCATTATTGGGCTTTTGCTGGCTTTCTCGTCTTGTTCGGCACTCTGACCAGGTCAAACAGAGTCGAAATAAACCAAGGGGTTCGACAACCAGTGATAGACAAATACGTGCTGTCGCCGCTGGCCCCTGCTATTGCCCTCAGCAATACCGTCCTATTTCACTAACAACACAGAAGAGGGCTCTACTACTTACTTTTACGTGATGCCGTCACTTGCGCTAGTAACATTGTTCATCAAGCGCTTCATTGCAATACTTGTCTGCTGTCATGTTCTGTTCTCTCGGAATCCAGATATACTCCACTTTTCCTAGTTCTTTGACTTTGTCCTCCAGCTTCGAAGCTCGTTGAATCAGATCGCGATTGGCGACATCATAACCACTCGAGTTGACCCATCCGTTCTTCGCCCATTTATAAATCCACTGAGTCATGCATCCGATAGCATATCTCGAGTCAGAATGGATCTTCACCACTAGGTAGGGATCGCAGTCGAGCTCCTGGGATTTCTCCAATGCCCATTCGAGAGCCAAGACGATGGCTGAAATCTCGGCTCGCTGGTTTGTGGGTGGGGGCCCCAAGAGCAGATTTCTGGGCAAGTACGTCTTTTTATAAAAAATTCGTGGTCCTCGAGTCGTCAGGACGGCCGCGGCAGCCCCGATCGAACCAGGCTGACCATTGCCTCGGCAACCCCCGTCGACATAGAACTCCATTAAGTACACCATGATGGCAGAGCGCGTAGTTCAAAGGCTCCTTTACTTCGTCGCGCAGATAACGAGATGCCAAGGTGAAGGTTCGGCTACGTTGCAGACTGGTGAAGGGGGGCCGCGATGGCTGTCTAATGGCATCCGCAGTGAGATGAAGAGGATGTTGATGGATAGAAGAGTAAAACAGAGAAGCTGCCCCGCACGGTATGTGTACCAATCATAATATAATATCCGATTCGCATTCAATTGGGGACGCCTTTAGGAACAAGGCAGTGAGGTTTGGAAAGTAAGATAAAATCGCACAGTGCAAACGTATGAGCGGCATCACATACTGAAGCATTCGTTTCTGACAAGAGTGTATTTATCTGGTTGACGTCCAGAAGGTCCCAACTGCTGATCACAGTAGTGATATCTCTTTGAATAGAAAACCGACTTGCAATTTTAGCGACAGAGCGATGCCGGAAGTGGCAGCAGGCCGTCCCCAAGTAGGGGCTGAACTATCGGGGCTAAGACCGAGCTATATGGGCCTAGACTTAGCCAGGCCCAATAAAACAGGGCGAACGGATAATCTTGATAACGCTTAGAAACTCTATATATTGCGGGAGGCGGCAGCATACCTCCAAGGGGTTACAATCAAGAGATATATGCAATAAAGAGCATGATATGGCAACTCCACAGAAGGATACAGTATGTTACTGTAGTGAGAATACTGTAGTATCCGGAACCGGACGGTATTAGAGCGACCTGACTAGAAACTCCCATAGGCCAATAAGATAGATGTCACAAATAGCCGTACCAAGGTAATGGGACTGACAGTCACTGACTTACACAGCTCTTACCTTGGTGGAAGTGACGTGGGGCGTTGGACGACCGGCGTCTCAGATGCTATTTGCGACTTGATCGAGGGAGCCTAGGCTCGCCGGTGCAAGGTGATATCAGTAGATCATATGGGATCAGACAATTAAATACGATATGTCGTACCTTAGCTTCGGCCAAAGTCGGAAGGCTGTGGTGCTGCTACAGTCCGTAGGGGGTCCTTTCTGTTAGTTTCCTCCACCGGGTTCACTGTGCGTCGATGTCAGCCCGCATACAAATTTGTATTCGCATAGACATAACCCAATAGTTTCCTCATGCTTAGCACCAGCGGGAGCTATGGAAAGTCGATCTGGAAGCAAGTGGTTTATATACATCCCCTACCATTTTGTAGGAATACATATATAGCCATATACTGCTTGAACTAACACGTTCGAGTGCCCAATCTTTTATCAGAACCCAAGACATTTCTATGGGACTTTACATTTTATCTCTCATGGCAACAACTGGGCCTGTGGAGACGACTAAGAGAAATGCCCCCTGGATGGTGTATACAATGGCCGATACTCCTTCTATAACCGCAAGCATCGCCGAGTCAGTATCCCTAGCTGGGACCGTCTTTGATGCCATCAAACAAATATCATGGCGATGCCTAAGGAGCAACGGCCAACGCCCTACGCCCTCGCGCTGGGCGCCGAGTCGAAACACCTCAGCGGAACCTTGCACAACTTGTCGCTGCTGGCAGCGTGGATGGAAATACAAGAAACATCTTCGGTGTTCAGGGCGCATCGATTGCATACCTGTCGTCGGATTCTCTTCATGACCATCGCTGAGCTCTCCAAGGCGGAGCCTGAATTCGCAACAAGAAATAAGTTTGATCACTTATATCGATCTTTGGAGTGGCTATCGTCCAGCAGTGAAACCAAGGAAATTGCGTAAGAACTGCCCCGACATAAGGCAGCATCGAGTTGGCCTTGGCGGCTGGCTCGACGCAAGAGATGCTGGAACGCTTGTCCACCATGAGGTTCTCCAGGCAAGTCTTGATAACATAAATAATATAATAGATGGGGAATTTCACCCAAGCTTTCCTATATGGAAGTCCTGACATAAACCTCCGGACGCCCTGCGGCTTCGGCATTCTTTAAAGGGCTTAGGACCCCGGTCTGAGACAAAGTCTCTAGAGTGGAAGATGCCACCCGACTCTAAACTTCGGTTGAGTGATACTCCTGGTGCCGGTAAGAGTGTGATGTGCGTCAAATTCAGCGGAGCCCCTTTCACCGGCTGAACCCAGACCCTGTCATGAACTTTAGCCAGTTCCATACCAATATCTTCGCGTGGGGCAGCGGACAGCGACGACGTCTCGCTGGCAAGGCTTCTGTGCCGCTCGCTGCACCCGCCCTCCTGTAGCGGTGAGCTCGCTAGAGGAGTCCAGGCCCCCACACTTATCTCTATCTGTGTGGCTGCCGCAGCAGGGCATATCAGCGGCATCATCTTCCTAAGTCCTTCTTGAGCTTGGCGTGGCCATAGAAACGAAAGGTGCGAGGACGGCACCGCCGTCATGCGGCTGTCGACCTTGGGGCGGCTGGGAGCGGTAAATTGCGGATGAAAAAGGGGCGAGGAATGGATGCGCCGAATCAAGAGGCAAGAATAGAAGTTTGTTCCATTCAGCGAGGGGGCATGCGCTCATCTTCCGATGAGTACTCTACAAGCGGTTCGTCGATTAGTGCAGGTTCAACGACGCCGGCGCTGGGATTGGCAACAAGAGAAAGCGAAGCAATGAGTGGGCGTCCGGACCATAGACTACTCATCCAGATCCCTTCCACAGGAGGCTCTGGAGACAATACTCCCTCGAGGACGTCGTTTGGCTGCCAGGATACAAGCAGCTGTTGCAAGGGAAGTCTCTATTAGCTGGTAAATGAACTGAGAGTTCACTGTATGATGATTAACTTTCACGTATTCGTAATCGTAAGGGAGTCGTGGGAGCAATTGCGCCCAATTAGTAGTAGTGGGAATAACCACTAATTCTAATGGCCGCTTTCATGGGGACAGCGACGCACCCACGATGCGGCGTCCGGGGTTTATACTGACTGCTGTTCTTACAGCATTGTCGTTACATACCTGAGGGCTTGTTCCTCAAAGCCCAGAATACTGACCCATTCGATTTACCCGTGGCGAACTTGGTGAACACCATGTTAGAAGGAGCAAGGGTTGTTGGATAATGCGGCCAGTCAGGGGAACGCGACAGCCGTGAATAGAAACAAATATATTTAGAGTGCCTCCAAATTTTCCGATAGAAAGACTTCAACCACCAGTTCACAACTTAGCCACATTTTACGGTCTTGCTGAGCTCCAATCTTCCTTTGGCGTAGAATAGGGGTATCTCTGTTGGCCATCAAAGCTCCCAGCACTGCGGAAAACCTTATTCCCGGAGAGCCCACAGTATATAAAAAAAAACTGCCTAACCACCATGCCTTAAAACTTAATTTTAGTCAGGCAATTTTCACTTTCCACATCTTATGCAGCCTTATCTTCCGATCAGCGTAACTGTGACATCCTTAGCATATGATAACAGGCCAGTATCATGAGCCGTATACCATCTACCACTACGTGCACCGACTCTTCTCGGAAATCAGAAATATACAGGAGTCACCAGCGCGGAGGCTAACAGTTACGATTTATTGGGAAAACAGGCTACGGTATTTCACCTTGCTTCGGAGCCTTCGATATCCTCTTCGCTGTGGCCGCGTATTTATGTTGCAGAAGCGCAGAAACGGAAATACAACCCAGTACACATACCGTGAAAGTCATTCTAAGACTCTATTCAGCCAATTATTACGCGGGGGGTCTTGAAATCGGTCCGAGGTGTATGCATTGTGTCGCAGGCATATGCATGCTCTTACAAAAAGGAAAGAGAAAATGGCTTCAGTTACTTGCCAGCTTATCAGAGCGCCCGGAAGGTAACTGTCAGGTTGCGAAGACGTACCTGAACCTCTGCGTACTCGACAACGGAGCCTGGTACAGCACGACGGCTTGATCGAGTTATGTTGCATGATGGACTGAGACCCCGGCGGACGGCCTTGACCTTGAAAGCCGAGTCCATGACCTGATTCATACTGTCGGCCGAGTCAGACTAAAGACAATGGTCGTACCGGTAAATCATTCATTTAACTGGTAGGTAATGTAGCCTTGAAAATGGGGACTCCTCGATTTAAGAAAAAAAAATTTTAATTATGGCTTCATGGAGCAAAGCCTTCCAGAACCTTTAAAGATTTTGGGTTGGCATCTCATGGGTGCTACTAAGTTATGGGGATATTATCTTGTGAAGGAACAACGAGATGCAAATAGAATGTCCCGACCTTGTATTGTGTTCGTGCTTTGTATTCTCGACAATCGACCAAAGGTAGGATTCTACTAAAGAAGGTTAGAATAGTACCATTTTAAACTGTGCATTGGGCTCTTCTTGCAGCTCTTTACGGAAATGAGCAGTAATGCGATTTGTGGCTGTTAGGGGTGGCTGAGTCATATTGTCCAACTTAGCAACCTTTTCGGAAGGCGAAAACCTTCATATCCGTGATATCCCCGTCGTGGGGTACTCCTCATCACGAAGCACCGAACTTTTCAGAACGCAGTCACGAGCTTTTCCTCCCAATACTATTGGTACCTGCAGCAGCAGTCCCTTGCGACATCAGACTAGACGAATTAAATAATACTACATAAGCTCATAGTAAGGGACTCCTTGCACTTGTTGCGTTTCCGCAGTTGGATCAATTCCGTGGAAAAGGGCAGCCCTAGATCAAAGCCTGAACGACCACACAGTTGGTCTGCCAACCGACGTGCATAGGCTGATGATCATATAATGTCTAGCAGAGGCGAGCGTGCTTCTCGTGTCACGAGGGTAGTCGTGGCTCAGTTTCAAGATGCCGGCGATCATGGATGATCCGTCCAGCCCGACCATCTACCGTGTCTCGGGCGCACCTCCGTTCCCGGACCCGAACAAACCGGAACTACCGCCAAACGTTCTTCCGCGTAAGGTGACCCTCCGAGACCGTCAGACCATTGCCACGGTTGTCCCCTTCATTTCCCGTGACCAGGTCCCTGCTTCGCTGCTTGCATATCTATCGGATCAGTTCGCCAAGGAGATCGAGGGCGGGGACACGTATCCAATGATAGAGCCTATGCCGTTGGAGAAGTTCGGGGCCTACTGGTTCCAGAACTTCGCCGGCATCATGCTTCTCGGCAGCATCGACGGCGCCGACCAGGTTGCTGAGGGCAAGGACTGGTCTAAGGAGTGCCTCGGCAGCTTCTACATCAAGCCCAACTATCCCGGCCGAAGCAGCCACGTCTGCAACGCCGGGTTCCTTGTGACCGAAGCGGCCCGCAACCGAGGGGTTGGTCGTCTCATGGGCGAGGCGTATCTCGACTGGGCCCCGAAGCTGGGCTACACGTACTCGGTCTTCAACCTGGTCTACGAGACCAACGTCGCGTCCTGCAGGATCTGGGACGCCTTGGGCTTTAAGCGGATCGGGCGCGTCAAGGGATGCGGCAACCTCAAGTCGTACCCCGACCGGCTCGTCGACGCCATCATTTACGGGCGAGACCTGGGCACGGGCGCCGAGGGCGACGGCCAGACCTCGGACCCGCTACTCGTGAGTGAAGAGCGCTTCGACAAGATCAAGTACTACCTCAAGTACGGGCGGTACCCGAACGGTTCTGACCGCGCCGAGAAAAGCAGGCTCCGCAGCGCGGCGACGCACTATAAGCTCCTCGAGAACGGCGTGCTGATGCTGAAGGGCAAGGAGGTCATCAGCGACCCGCCGCGCCAGATGGAGATCTCTAGGACGACGCACGAGGCCATGGGTCACGCGGGCATCAACAAGACGACTGCCGTCATCGCCGAGAAGTACCACTGGAGTCGCATAAAGGAAACGGTCTCTGAAATAATTAAAATATGTAACCACTGCAAAGATCTTAGCAAAGCGCCCCTGCAGCAGCAAAATCCAGTCTTAGTCCGAAGAGGCATCGTAAATGGCACTGCCCAAGATAGTGTTCCTCAACTACCTCCTCCACCTCCAATGGCCCCACAGATTAGCGGAATAGGCGACCATGAGCCGCCGAGCAGGATTCTTGACTTGCAACCACGTCAGGGCATACCGCCTATCGTGGAGTCGTCAAGCGCATACGCGAACCCTAATGATATCTCGTCACTGCTGAATCCACCCCTTCAGCCTGAACCTGCTAGCAACATGCATCCCCACGAACATATGCTCCATAACTCGTCGCACCACCAGGTACAACAGCATCACGAGGCCACAACCTCTCTTGGTTCTTTTCCCCATCCCTCGAATATATACCACCCCATAGACCCGCAGATCATAACCCAGCCGCAACCCAGGGCTCAAGCAGACCACCACCACCACCACCATCATCATCACCCGTTCGAGCCCTTCCACCACGATGGTACCCCGGTGCATCCCAGCCCCCCTTCGTCACACGCGAGCCTGCAAGCCCAAGATCCGTACAGTCCCCACAGCGCCCACCCTCCGCTGCCTGTGCACCCACCGTTCCACCCGCATGGGCAGCAACATCACCACCACGAGGGTTCGCACCCCTTTCACAACCTCCTGCATGATGATCCCCACGCCATGGGACCGCATGAGGCGCCGTCGCACCAGCCCGAGCCGCCGGATCAGGACGCTGTAGATCGTGACATAGACATGCTTATAGAACACGGGGACGACTCGGAAATGGAAGTCGACGTTAGTCAGCCGTTAGAGGATAGGATGAAGCGTGATGGTGGCCCAGGGAACAAAACTTAACGGGGCCGTTGGGAGAGTCACGGTTTTGACAAGAAGTGGCGATTGACGCAATTGATAGACCGACTCCCGGCCTAGACTCCATTTGCGGTGACATCCGTCGAATGCCGAGATGCTGCCGGGCATTTAGAATAGACATCGTTCGCGTTAGCAGACGGATGGATACATGACATATCCCGTCAGCCAGCTCCAATGTCGACGCATACATTGGCGTACCCCTGAAATATGGTAGCGCCAAACGCGGCTGACACGGTTTTATCATGCGCGGCAGGATCCATGGGACGTCCTACGATCGATTTTGCGGATTCTTGTTCTTACACTAATAACTCGGCCACCCTCATGATCTCGAGGGTAAAGCGTTCGTCCTATGTGGAGTTCGACTCAATATACCTATATATCGAGGACGTTTTCCTGTAGCAAGTTGGCAACCTCTCTCAGGAACCATAGCATAATCCGATATGTACATGCCGGGTATGAAAGGCAGCCATAAGCCAACCGTACATGACCGTCTAGAAAAAGACGGGGCGTGTGTTGCACAAACTGCAACAGTTGCCTAAGGATTGTTAGTTTCATGCGACATGAATAACGATGGGGCACGACGGGATACCGTGTAATTATGTAAGCCCCCACCGACACGTCAATGGTAGGTGGCCCGTGCTACGGCTCCCTGTTGAGTTTCGATCTTGGCATCTGAGAGGCTACAACAATTTTTTGGAGCTCTGAAAGCTTCCATGGTGAAAGTCAACAAGATCATACGACCACTCTAATCACTGCGGGCAAATCTGAAGACGACGACTTAATCACCGCATCGAGCAGACATTCCTTAGTGCACGTCGTTGTTTTCACTCGGTCCTGTCGAGATGTCGTTTGGTGGTCAAACCCCCACCATTATCGTCCTGAAAGAGGGTCAGTAGGAGAAGCCCCTCCAACCTCACGACCGGATTGGGCATCGTGAGACGCTGACTTTACGGAAATACGCGCCATAGGCACCGACACCTCTCAGGGCAAAGGACAAATCATCTCCAACATAAACGCCTGCATAGCTGTTCAGTCGACCATAAAGTCCACCCTCGGCCCGTATGGCGGTGATCTGTTAATGGTGGACGAGAATGGCAAGCAGACGATCACCAACGACGGCGCCACGGTCATGAAGGTCAGATATCTCGGATCCTGGCATGAGCTGCGACAGAGTTGACGATAGGCCCATAGCTTCTCGATATCGTACACCCTGCCGCGCGGATCCTGGTCGACATTGCGAGATCACAAGATGCCGAGGTCGGAGATGGAACAACATCAGTAGTCGTGCTCGCGGGAGAGATCCTCAAGGAGATGAAAGAACATGTCGAACAGGGCGTCAGCCCTCAGATCATTATTAAGGGTCTACGGAGGGCATCCCAGATGGCGGTCAACAAGATCAAGGAAATCGCAGTCCGAACCGACGAGGCAGAGCGACGGGAGACCCTGTGCAAGCTCGCGGGAACGGCTATGACGAGCAAGTTGATTAAGAGGAATACTGATTTCTTTACCAAGAGTATGTGATGCTATTCGACAACAGGCGGGGACCCGATTTTTTTTGCTAATCCATGCTAGTGGTCGTTGATGCTGTTTTATCCCTTGACCAGGAGGATCTCAACGAAAAGCTTATCGGTATCAAGAAGATCCCGGGTGGTTCGCTCACAGACTCGCTCTTCGTAAACGGTGTTGCATTCAAAAAGACATTCTCATACGCAGGTTTCGAGCAGCAACCTAAGTCCTTTACGAAACCCAAGATTGTGTGCTTAAACGTCGAACTGGAGCTGAAGGCGGAAAAGGACAACGCTGAGGTGCGCGTGGAGCAGGTGTCAGAGTACCAAGCTATCGTGGATGCCGAATGGCAGATTATCTACAAGAAGCTGGAGGCTTTGTACGAGACTGGTGCAAAGGTGGTTCTGTCTAAACTTCCTATCGGCGATCTGGCTACGCAATACTTTGCCGACCGCGACATCTTCTGTGCCGGTCGGGTCGCAGCTGAGGATATGGACCGGGTTGTGGAGGCAACTGGTGCAACCGTCCAGTCTACCTGCTCAGATATTCAGCCCCATCATCTCGGTGTTTGCGGATCTTTTGAGGAGCGGCAAATCGGAGGTGAGCGATTTAACTTCTTCGAGGATTGTCCGGAGGCCAAGACCTGCACACTCGTCCTGCGTGGTGGCGCCGAGCAGTTCATTGCTGAAGTCGAGCGATCTCTGCATGATGCAATCATGATTGTCAAGCGCGCGATAAAGAACCACATGATCGTGGGTGGCGGTGGCGCATGCGAGATGGAGATCTCGGCCTACCTGCACGGGTTCGCCGACAAGAACATCCGAGACAAGCAGCAGGGTGTCATAAAGTCGTTCGCGAAGGCGCTCGAGGTCATCCCGCGACAGCTGTGTGACAACGCCGGCTTCGACGCGACGGACATCCTGAACAGGCTGCGGGTCGAGCACCGCAGGGGCAACACCTGGGCTGGCGTCGACTTCACGAATGAGAGTGTGGCGGACATGATGGAGAAGTTCGTCTGGGAGCCCGCGCTTGTCAAGACCAACGCCATCCAGGCCGCGACGGAGGCTAGCTGCCTGATCCTCGGCGTCGACGAGACGATCCGCAACGAAGAGAGCCAGCAGCCGCAAGCGCCGGGCAAGCCTCTGCCCCCGGGGGCGGCGCAGAGGGCCCTAAGGGGACGCGGAAGGGGCATGCCGCGACGGTGAGCGCGTTCGGTGGACGCGTCGTGTGCCTGAAAAAAGAAATGGGGGGAGGGGGCACCGCTGTCTGGTGCCACGATACCTAAGAGTAGATTCTCGGGTACGCATGCCGTGAATAGACAAGATGGCGTTAGAAGCGCTATCCGTCCCAAGGACCACTCTATCTAACTTGTGGCGCCCCTTGTCTAGCATTAAGCTTTAGACGTGCTAAGCTTCAGTTATATAGTGTGTGATGCTAGGAAACCTCCATGACAGTGACGGTTATACACTTCGTGCCGGGATTCCCTATAGAGGAATCAAGCATTCATTCTGTTAGATGTCATATATAATAGGAGATGTTTCACCCAACGGGAAGATCCAACTAGTAGACAGAGGAAGCAACGGTAAGTGCAATGTAGCTAAACATGTCATCAATGTGTAGTATCTCGATTGCGGCACAGCCGGGGTCTGGCCGACTCATTCGGCAGGTGTAGATCCTATTCCGCTCCTGTCTCTCCTATAAGGATCTGGTCGGCCAATCCGATCCGTATGTGAGGTCGGGTATCTCTTCCGAGTTTACGTTACAGCTTCGAGACCGTGGTAATCTGGCCTGGCCTGCATTCCGTCTGTCTGCCCATAGCATATCATTCCGAGATTCTGTCGCGACTTTCGTGGCCTTTATATTTAGCAGCGGATGCGATAAAGACATCACAGTCAGTTTCATATGCCAAGATGGCACAGCAAGGAAGCACTTACATGGCTGCAGCGGGTATTGGTCTCTCGTTTCCTAAGTTGGCCCCCCCCTTCACGCACCACCCCCTTCACGCACCACCCCCTTCACGCTCCGGGGGTTTCCCATACAAAATCTACAAAACCGTATATTTATAACTAATTAACAAAAATAGATATTTACAAAGAGAAGGCTTTAAAATTAATAAATAAATGCATTTAATAAGAAAAAACCATTTTTATAACGTTAAATTTATATTAATAAAGTAAATTTTGTTATTTAAATAAAAGAAAGTAATAACTTAACAGTTTTTTATAGAAAATGTTAACATATTTGTTAAGAGGTAACGGATATAAATAAAAGTTTAATAATTTTACAAATATTAAATATTATAAAAAAGTAAACTTAAAATAATAAATTTAATTATATATATTATTCCCATTACGAAAGATTAGTTATAATTTATTTTTTATAATTTATTACGAATATTTTTATTACGCTGTTTTAGTTTTGGCGTTACTTTAAATTTTGTATGAGGAATTACTATAGGGTTTGGTAGGATTTAGCAATTTTAAACCTTTAATTTTATAGTTTATATTTTTTCTTTTAACTTATAAGATTTATACAAAAGATTATATCATTATTTATATTGTTATTTATTAAATGTTATTTTTTTTACATTTTTGAACTTATATATACTTATTTTTATATTTTATTTCCATTTTTTATATTTTTTTTAAAATTGTAAATATTTTCGTTTTAAATGTAATAATTAATATAAAATTGATATTTTCATATATTTTAGCCTTGAATGTATTCGTATAAGGCGTATTTTTATTTTTATCTTTTTTCCTTATTTTTAAAATGGAAGATAATGGGTGGGGCGTGAAGGGGCTGGTGCGTGAAGGGGGTGTTTGACTTAACCCTAATTATATTCCCCGTTCTGTACCTATCAAGCAGGCTAACCCAGCCCCTAGGACTTGACACCGCCGCCTCGCCGCCCTCCGAATCCGCCTTCCGAGCCAACAGCCCCTCCGCCACCATGAGGGCGGTCATCGCCAAGGGGGGACCAAGGGGGAGGACGAGGAGCAGAAGCAGGAGCGGTAGGAGCTCGTGTCGCGCCCCGAAGCCGAGGCCGACAACAACAACGATAACCATAACCACAAAGGCGACGAGACGGATTCTAGTAATTCGTGGTCGCCTGCCCGCCGCCTGTCGAGCCACTCCGACGTCCAGCTTGGCTGGGACCGGTGGAAGTTCACGCTGTTTAGTTATCTTGCTTGCCACGGATCCCAAGCTGTCATATACCTATCCCTCCTTACAGTCGCATAGCTGCATATGGACGACCCCGAGTCCTCCCGCTTTAGACATTGCTCGAATTGGCATGGCACCACACTGGGAAGAAGACGGCAAAAAAAGCTGATCTGCCTATGTCACAAGCGCCAAATCTCTGGGAATGAGATCAGCAAGCTTTCCCCGGCGGGACAGCCATTAGATGTAAGTCTGTATACAAGAGACTCCGCAGAGTCTGACACGCCGCTACCGCGGAATCGGGAATGGACCGAGGAGGATGAGGACAAGCTAGTCGCTTTACGGCGTGCGGGATCTTTCTCACGACAATGTAGTTGCATGGCATCTCAGCCGTGTAAACAAAGCCTATCTGGTAACCTCATTCTCAAAGCTAACGACCCAATCTATTTTCTAATCCGTTCTCACTTTCCGTAAGCGAGACCGAGTTGCTGCGACGCTTATCAGACGAGGGAGGCACTCCCCTACTGAATCCATTTATAGGGGGTTAGCGAACACTACGGCAAGTTACGCATATGAATCGGCCAGCGCCATGGCTTAGTTAGCTCACAGGCCAGTGGAAATTGCTCCGGTCACTCCGGTACCTTTATCTCTTGGCTACCACTGCTTTTATCTGTGTTTAAAGGGGGTTCGCTACCTTCACCTTCTATCCAGGACCTTCTAGAGGTCATGCAACCTTTAATATCATCTTCTTCAGCTATATGCTTCAGTGTGTGGTGTCAAGGTCTCACAGCTAAGTGGAGTTGGAATACTCCAAGGTATCTGGCTCTGCCCTATCGGCCACGAGGTCCAGTATAGTCTATCTTTTATTGCCAATGGCGTGTATGCACTCATGTTTCCCGGTCGAGCTTTGAGAGGCTGCGAGGATAGTTGTCTCATTTATCCTTGCCCCTGGCGCGTTTACTGAGAGAGCGCCGTCAACTTCGCCGTACAGTGGTGGTGGGTCCTGGGGCACTGCTGTCGCCGAAGTCACATCTAAGGCTGATTGGATTGCCGGTCGAGTAGTAGACATGGTGATGCTATAGTTCAAATGGCATTGAAAGACAAGGTGCGTTGACAGGATAATCTTGGCCCTGGATTGAATCTTGGCACCGCTCATCCACACGGCTACGGCCATTGTCATCGGAATTGACATTGTACTCAAGATAGTCTCATGGTGTAGTTTGATAATCGTATCGTTGAGATCCGGGGGGGGGGGGGGGGGG
>QJNV01000543.1:0-27715 GCA_004155935.1 Monosporascus sp. GIB2
ATTATTTTTCTTATTCTTATTTTTATTATTATTCTTATTCTTATTCTTATTCTTATTCTTATTCTTATTCTTATTCTTATTCTTATTCTTATTCTTATTCTTATTCTTATTCTTATTCTTATTCTTATTCTTATTTTTATTCTTATTTTTATTAATATCGGTTATTATATTTAACTATATTAAAAAGTAATAATTTCGTAAACGTATTAACGTATTACTTTTATTTAAATAAATTAAACATTTTAATTTTAATATATGCGAATTTTTTACTTACGTTATAAATTCGAATATAAACTTTATAATATATATTTTAATTTTAAAAATATATTCGTTATATTAAAAATGCTAATAATTTTAACTTTTTTAATTTTTTTAAAATTAAGCGGAACCGTTTAATCGTTAAGGAAAACCGTTTTAAGTTTTAAAAACGCATAATTTAAAAAAAACTTTTTAAGCTTTATTAATAATTTAAGCAATTATTTAATTACTTTATTCGTTTACCGAAAAACTAAATTTGCGTAATCGCGGGATTAAGATAGTACGTAAGGGTATTCAAAATGCCCAGATAATAAAAAAATTCGAACGTTTTTTTTGTTAAAAAAAAGGTTAAAAGTTATCGGAACCGTTATATTGCTATAGGCGATAAACTTATTCGATTAATTAATTATTAAATAAAATACTCTCGACATTATCAATTAAAGTTCCGTAATAACTATTAAGCATTTGTTAAATTTTTAATAGGTTTTTAAGTATTTTCGAAATTTTAAATAACTTTTTTAATTTATTCGAGACTGGATAAATCCTAAAATTCTTCATATATTAAGGATTTATTCCGCTTTATATGTTTATTCAGTTTTCCATTTTCTATTATTTTATTTCGCATGTATTTTAACCAAATTTCGTAATAATTCGAATAAAATATATAAAAATCTAGATAAAATCTAACTTTAGATAATAGCTTTAACGGGTAATTATATTTTAACTTTGTTTAATGATTTCATAAAGGCCGATATATTTAAAGTTGAAATTTTAATAAGGTCGCTTAATTTTAACGTTTTTGATAATTATATAAATTATTTTCTTTTTCGAATACATTAACTTTTCTAACTATTTTTTAGTTATAATTTTTTATTTATTCGCGTGCAAATTTTAATTTGTTTTCATTTTAATATATAATTTTTTAATTTGCTCTATTAAAAGAATATTTGGTAAGTTAATTAAATTGTTTTTCTTTTCGTTTTTTATAAATTTGTTAGAGAAAATGGATATTAGTTATAAACGGGATTATTTTCATATTATTATAATTAATGTTATAAATTATTTATATTATTAGTAATTTTTTAACTTATTTATTTTATTTATAATTAGAGTAATATTGTAAGTAAGTTTTTAACGTTTCATTTTATCGCTTTGTTTGTCCGTTTATTTACAATCGGAACGTATTAAATAATTTATAATTTAAGTTAATTCATAATATTAGGTTTTGATAAAAGTTTAAAGTAAATATTATACTTTTATATAAGATAATTTTGTATAGTAGTATATATACGTTGAATATATTTGTTAAAAAAAGTACGTTTTTTATTTTGCGTTTATAATTTTACGGCAAGGTAAAAAATAAGAAAATTTAGTAAACCGGTTATCGATTACGAAAATATTTTCGTAATATATTTTTTATTCAGGTTTTTAATAAAGAAAATTTTATAATAATATTTATTATAATAAAACTTTGTAGTCGTTTTACGATTAGTAATAATTATAATTTTTATAAGGCTTATATCGTCGTATTTTTACTTTAACGTAATTATTATCTCGGTATAAAATTTTCCATATTATGTTTCTTATTTTAGAGCAATATTAAACGCGTTAAAAACCTTTTAAGGTTTTATAAGGATTTAAGTTTTTATATAATCAATATTTATATAAATTTCGTATAAAACTTTGCTAATCTTTATTAAACTTTATAATTTATTTATTTAATGCGGTAAATTATCATTGTACTTAATAAATTTTTAATATAAGTATAAAAATCTTATTCGTATTATCGTAATTTATGGCGACCGTAAATACTTTTTTATAATATTATCGAAAATTACGCAATTAGTTATAACCCTTTTTTTTAAAATTTAAGCGTTTATTAACAATGTCGGTTTTGTTATTTTTTAAGTCTTTCTAATATATAATAATAAAATCGTATTTCGTTAATATTTTCACGTAATGAAATTATCGCGTTTTAAATTTTTTTCATTATATTAAACCCGATAAAGCCTTTATATTTGTATTCATTTTAACTTAATATGAATTATTTTTAAGAAAATATTTAAATTTGCGAAACGTTTAAATAATAATTTTAAACGTTTTCTTAAACGTAACGTAATTTATTTTAGGTTTTTATAATTTGTACGAAAAAGAAATAATGCGTTATAATGCGTTTTAATCGTTTTTTTATGCGATTATTACGTTTAAAATATAATTTAACGCGTTAATTCTTAATTTAATTAAACGATTTAAGTCTTATATAATTAATATTACTTAAATAAGGATAAGCTTTTTTAATTTATTTGAAAGTTTTTTTCATGTTACGCCTTTAATACAAACTCTTTTTTCTTCATAAATTCTTTAAAAGATATAATTATCCCGTTAAACTTTTTAATAATTTTTCGATAATAATTAGCAAATTTCAAAAAAGTTTATATTTTCTTAATAATAATAATTATAATTTAGTTTCGTATTACTCCGATTTTTTTAAGGTTTATTTTGATCGCTCCAGATATACTAATATGGTTTAAGTATTTAATTTTTTAATATTAAAATGGCTCTTTTCTATATTGAAAAATAAATTAGTATTGTAAAATAATTGCAATATTTTATAAAGCTATTTTTCGTATTACTTTTTGATTATTATAAAAATATCGAAATAGTTATTAAGGACGTAATTAATCATATGCTAAAAAATAATAAGTGGGTTAGTAAGTCTTATAAAAATAATAAAATATTCATATAAACCGTATTTTGTTTTAAAAGGGTTTTGTATTTATAGCCTCTCTTAAATCGAATTAAATTATATTTATTTTTAAAGTTAAAAGTAATAAATTATTTAACTTTATAAAAGCGGCTTTTAATTTTGTTAATTAAATGTAATAATATTCGGTTATTAATAATAATAATAATAAGCTATTAATAGGTTATAATTAATTGTAATCTTTTGTTTTTTTAAGGATAAAAAATATAAAATATTTCGTTGGTAATTTTAAAAGTTAAATTTATCTTTTTTAGTTGATTTTTTAAGTTTTTTTAAGCGCACATAACCTTATTTTATTAATATTATAAATAAGGTAAAATGTAATAACAACTCTTTTTAAACTATAATTTTATAATTTTATTTATTATATTTTAATATTTTCGTTTCGAAATTTCTTCGACATACACGGTTATATTTATAGTATTTCAGTAATACGTTAATTAAATCTTTTAATTTTTCGGCTTGTTATTTTAAACCGTTATTTAATTATTATAATTCCGTTCGTATAATAAGAATAATACGTTATATATTTTTATAATGTTGATTTTCTTTCGTATTTTTATGCTGGCATTGATCGTTATTATTGATTAAATGTTAAAACTTTCTTTTTTTATATTTATCGTTATGATATAAAAATACATTTTACTTTGTTAATAATTTTATCGATTAAGGCGTTATATGATCGCACTCGTAATTTTTTAAAAGATTATATTGTAATGTTCTACCGGCATTATATCGAAATTAATTATTATTTTCTTTTTAGGAAAAACGTATCGAGGTAATTAATTTCGCGGTTAATTTTCTATTTTTATATAAAATAATTATTTTTAGTAGTATTTGTGATATAAGAGCTTTTTAAAAATTTTGAGAAAATTTTAAATTACCTAATTAATTTAAGTATAATATAGTTTTTTTATCAAAGTTTCGGTGTTTACTATAGCGGTATACTAGTACGTTTTAATCCGTATTTGTAAAATAATAAGGTTATCGTTATTTTTTATAATTAACTTCCGGTTTTAAGGTTGTATTAAAGCTCTCGAACCTGGTTGTATAATTAATCGATTTCGTTTCGTAATTATTTAATATGTTTTTATTATTACTTAATTTTGTTTTCGAATTCGATAATACGTTTTTTATAACGTACTACATATATAAGCGAGACGCTTTTGGGCACTCCGAAATAACAAATCCGAATAACTTAACCATAACAAATTTAATTAATTTAAATCAACGGTATTCTTTTTTACTAATCGTATCTACAGCTTTTTACTAAGTGCACGTATCGTATAAGGCTTATTGCGGACGTTATATTGCCATTCCTTCTTGCTAACCTATATGCGACCGACTACCTTTTCGATAATATTACCCTTATTTCGAAAGTTTTAAAGCCGACCGACAGAAATACGATTACCGACCGAATTCCCGACCCGTATACGCCAGCGTTTTTCGTGCGGCTTTAATACGTAGAAGATATTCGCAAAATGGGAGGTTATAAGGCTTGTTGGAAGACGCGTTGCAAGGTTGCGGGGCGAGGCTGTAGGGTTTGTTATGGGGCGCGTTAAGGGGCCCGTCGAAAAGCGCGTCGCGGTATTATAAGACTTATTGGAGCAATAATTCGATCGTACGTATTTAAATAATTAAAACAAACGTTTCTAATAAAAAAGAACATTTACTATACGAGATAAATACGTTTGTTAGTTGGTAGAAAAAGTGGTGGCAAAAGATATACTATTAATAGCTATTGAAAGTAATTATCGCATACGAATTAGCAGGAGGGAATGGCAATATACCTCCGCAATAAGCCTTAAATAATACGTACACTTATTAAAAAGCTATAAACACGATTAACGAAAAAGAATACCGTTAAATTGAATTAATTCAAATTATTATAATTAAGTTATTTGATTTGTTATTACGAAGTGCCAAAAAGCGTCTCGCTTATGTATGTAGTACGTTATCGTTTTTTTATATCTTTAATACTAATATTTATTTAACGTATTATTACAATTTCTAATTTTATTAAAGAATAAATTCCTTTATATTCCGAAATATGTTCTACGTAGTAATATTATTTCCTTATAACTTTTATATAAATTATTAACGGGGTTTTGTTTTAAGAATTAATAATAATTATTCGTTAAAAATGTAAATTTGTAAATAATTGCCGTATAATCGTATTAAACCTTTCTTAAGCCCATTTTTCTTATTTTCGATATTTACAAGTATTAAAAAAGTAAAAACGGTTTTTTTACGGAAACTTTTTGTTCGGGTAGTCATTTTTAACTATTACAATATTTGTTTTTCTTATTAATTTATTTATATAAAGAACGGTACTATCGTCGATCCCTTAAATCATTTTTTGTTTATTAAGTAAAATTACATTTTTATTTTTATATTCGTGATAATTGTTTAGTAATATATATGTTATATTTTTCGTATGTAAGGTATTAAAGTTTGGTATAATAAATTACGTTAAATTTAACGTATAAATTCACTTTTTTAAATAGTATAGTTTTTTTATCTTTTATAAATTTATAACCATTTTTTAATTATTTGAGTGATTTATTATTATGGTTGTTTTTATTATTTCTACAAAGTTAGTTTTTTTAATATATTTCGTTTATATTTCGTATTTTTTTAATTATTATTATAGAACTTATTATCGTTTCTTAATTTTTTTTCTGTTTGTAATAATTTTGCAAATCTTTAATACGCTCGTTATATTTTTATGTAAAAAGCTTTTAAAGAATTTTTTCCTCGTCGTATTATAGTAACAGTCTTTTTATTCAAACTATTTAAGATTATTCTATAAGTATTAAATTTTAAGCATTATTATATCGAGGCTTTTAAAATTCGGTACATTATAGCGTCTGATAGGTTTTTTTCCATAGTTTTAACATTTGATACATCGTACGTTTTATTGTTAAATAATGCTTATTTTTATAAATTTTTAATCCGTTCTGTAAAACGTATTTTTTTTAATAAATATTAATATTTCCTGAATACTTATAAAACGGCTAAGCTAATTAACCGACTATTAAACCTAATCGTATAAATTTATGTTACTAAAAATATCATATCGTTTAAATAATAAATAAACAAAAAGTAACGTAATTACGTCTCGTAATATTAAAAGCGTTTGGAGTAACGAAATTATATTACTAACTATCGCTATTTAACTTTAAAATTTAACAAATATGTATATTTTTATACTGATATATTAATTAAACGATTCTGGTTCGACCGATAATCGATCGTAATCAAATTAACTAAGTTCGTTTATTGGTTTAACGTAATCGAATTAACCAAGTTCAAAAATTAATATAACGTAACCTTATGGTCGGTATTATCTAAGTTTTATCCCGACCGTTTTCCAAACCTTTAGCGTATTAAAACCTAATACGATTTCCTCCTTCCGAGAATTTTTATCTTTAAAAATTTATGAACTTATTTCTTAGGTAAATAAGTTTTTCTTTTACATATTATTCCCACCATACCTAACCGTCCTATTAAACGTAAAAAACGTAATGCTAGCCTTAACCGTTAGCCGGTTTTATCTTTTTTTATTTATAATTTTAATATAAGTATATCTTGTTATATTACTTATTTTCGCGCCAACCGTCCGTATTACATTATCGCTAAAGATAAAACTCGTTATAATTTTTATGTAAACAAAAAATATTCGTATTCCGATTTCGGCGAAATGGATTCTTAAATTAATACGTCTTTTCGTATCGCATATTCTTTTTTTTCTCCTAATTTATTAATAACGCACGTATTACGTAAAAAAGATAAAATTAAAAAAAAAAAAACGAAAACCTTCCTCCTAAAAGCCTTAGCTCGTTTTTAACATCTCCGTCGTTTAAAAAATCATTTCGCGAAAAAACGTTTAAAATAATCCGGCGTAAAATTAAACACTTAAACGAAGTCGAAAAGCAAAAACGGCAAAAATGAAAAAGTACACCACCGGCGCCTCCTTCTTTTAATTCATTCGATTAATCTTTAATTACGGTAACTATAAAGCCGTCCTTAAACGATATTAACCAAAATACCTTTAATCCTGGCGATTTCGGTATCGTTAGTAAAAACATTTTAATAAATGTTAAATATTGATAAAATTTTTCGCGGGTTTTTAAATATTTTCGAAATTCGGGTAACTTTTATACTTAATCAAATATTAAATAAATCTGTTAATTTTTTATATATTCAAGATTTTTTCCACTTCGTATAATTATTAGTTTTTTACTTTTATATCATTTTATTTAATATATATTTTAAGCATATCTGCTATTAACTTAAATAAAAATATATAAAAAACTAGATAACTTTTAACTTTAAGTAGTAATTTTATTTCGTAATTCTTTTCTACGATTTTCTTAATAATTTTGTATGGGCTAATATATTTAAACTTAAATTTTTAGCTTAATTATTTCGTTTCAATATTTTTGATAACCAAATAAACCATTTCCCGCTCCGAAAAAGTTAATCTTTTTAACTGTTTCTAGTTATAATATTCTTTTTATTTTATTACGTACAAACTGTAATTCCGTTTTTATTTCGCAATATAACTAGTTAAATTATTCTGATATAAGCATAATTTTAATATTTAGTTAACCTTCTTTTTATGTTTGCTGATAAACCTTTAAAGTAAATCCGAAATTAGTTATTAATAATATCGTTTTAATACTTTGATAATAACGAGTTTTATAAAATATTTAAACTATTAATAATCTTTTAATCTAATTATTTTACTCGTAATTAATATAGCATTATTAATACGTGCTAAGTATTTAATTTTATCGCTTTATCTATCCGTCTATTTCAAGTCGAAACGGACTGAATAATTTATAATTTAAATCAATTTATACTATCAGGCTTTATTAAAACTTAAAAGTAAACATTATACTTTTTTCCGAAATAATTTCGTATAGTAATCCGTATATATTAAACTTATTTTTAAATGATATATGCGCTATTTACTCGGCATTTATAATTTCATTATAAAATAAAAAATAAAAAAGTTTTATAAATCGGTGCAAAATTACAAAAATATTATCGTAATATATAGGCGTAATGAAATTTTGTAATAAAGAAAATTTGGTAATAAAATTTACCGTAATAAAATCTTATAATCGCTTTATAATTAATAAGGGTTGTAATTCTCCATACGGCTTATATCGTCGTATTTTTATTTTAACGCAAATATCGTACTAGCGCAAAATCTTTCATACCGTATTTTTCATTTTAGGGAAATAATATATACGTTAAAGGCGTTTTAAGATTTTATAAATTCCTATGTATCCGTATAATTAATGTTCGTATATATTTCGTAAAAATCTTTTTGATATTTTTTAAAACTTATATTTTGTTTATTATTTCGTCCTTTTAGAAGTTATTATTATATGTTTTGATTTTTCAATATATATTTAAAGGTGCTACCCGTAATATAGTAATTTATCGTAAATGCAAATTTTTTTTACGCTAATATCGGAAATTATATAGCTAACCTTAATTCTTTTTAAAGTTTAGTCGTTTGTTAAAAATATCCGCCGCATTGCTTTGTAAACCCTTTCGGTAAATAATAATAAAATCGTACTTTACTAGTATTTTTACATAACGAAATTATCGTACTATAAATGTTTTGGTTGTAATAAATCGGGTAAAACTTTTATAATCCGTATAAATTTTAACTTAATATTAATTACCTTTAATAAAATGCTTAAACTCGTGAAACGTTTTAATAATAGCTATAAACTTGTTATTAAAAATAACATAACCTAATTCTGAGTCTTATCGCTTATAGGAAAAAAAAGCGATAGGCCGTAATTTACCTTAATTATCGCGTTATTTAATTATTATATTTAAAATATAATTTAACGCGTTTGTCTTTAATTTAATTAGGTAACTTAAATTATGTATAATTAATATTAATTAACTGCTAATAATTTTCTTAATTTATTAAAAACTTTTTTCCGTTCGTAATATTTATATAAACTCTTCCCTTTTTTTAGTAAGTTTCGTTAAAGGTATAGTTATTCGGCTCAAAACTTTAATAAGTTTTTTATAATAATTAGCGAATTTTAAAAACGTTTAAATCTTCTTAATTATAATAAGTGCTACTCCATCTCGAATTAATGCGATGTTTTTAGGCTATATTTTAATATGTCTGGAAGTAATAATATAATTTAAATATTCGACTTTTTATTTATAAAATTGATTTTTTTACGTTATTTAATAGGTTAGCGTTTTGTAATAATTGTAATATTTTTTAAATATGTTCCGTAACTAGCTTTTACGTTTTAGAAAAAATAAGAACATTGTCGAGGTAGCATATTACGAAAATATCAAAATGTTCTTTAAGGATATAATTAATTATCTGTTAAATCGTTATTAATACGTTAATAATTTTATAAAGGTAACGAAGTACTTATATAATCCGTACTTAATTTTGAAATTTTCTTTTTCGTATTCTTCTTTAATTTTAATAAGGCTATATATATTTGTAAGCTTAAAAGCTGTAAATTATTTAATTTAATGGAAGCGATTTTGTATTTCGTTAATATACGGTAATAGTATTCGGTTTTTAATAATAATATTATTAAGCTAGCGGTAGTTAATAATTAGTTGTAGTTTTCCATTTTTTTAAATACGAAAAATATAAAATATCTTACTGATAATTTTAAGAACTAGATTTATTTTTTTATAATCGGGTTCTTAGGTAATTTTTAAGTCCGTATAACTTTATGTTATTAAGGTTATAAATAGGGTAAAACCTAATCGACGTTCCTTTTTAAAATAACTTTATAGTTTTATTCGTTATATTTTAATAATTTCATTTTAATTTTTTTTAAAATAGGCGTTTATATTCGCGACATTATAGTAAAATATTAATTTAATCTTTTAATATTTCGGGTTATGGTTTTGCTAAATCGTTATTTACTTGTTATAGTTTCGCTTTAATGGTAATAATAATATGTCGTATTTCTTTAAATAATAAAGTATTTATCATATTTTTATGCTAGCATTTATCGTTTGTTTTTTAATATTTATCGTTGAGTTATAAAACTTGTTTTACCTAGCCAATTTCCTAATTAATTAAAAGGTTATATTAACGTAACTATGCTTTTCCTAAAATTATATCATAATTTGTAACGGAATAATACCAAAGTTAATAATTATTACTTTTCTTAAGATATAAATATCGAAATAATTAATTTCGCGCATTATTTCTCCCTTATCGTATAAATAATTAACCTTTGGCCGTTTCTACAATATAAAAATCCTTTTATATTTTTATAATAATTTAAGTTAATTACTTACTAAAAATTTAATCTAATTCTTTGTTAAAGCTTTATTATTTATTATAAATAACGGTATATTAATATATCTTAATCCTTATTTTATAATAATAAGGTCATTATTACCTTTTTTAAAGTTTTTTTAACTGTTCCAGGTTTAACTATTTGGCGGTTTTCTTATAAATAGTTTTCCTTTTTTAAGTATTATTCCGAATATTAAAAACGTTTGTTAAATTATTATATTTTTGATTATAATTATTAAATAAGATTTTATTACTATTCCGCCTATTTCTTTAATTACGATATCTTATCCGCTTAATAATATATATTTCAATTCTATCGTATAAAGGTTTCCTTTATGTTTTTAAATATATTTTGTATATTACCATTTTCGTTGTTACCTTAAAAGTTTTTAATAAATTATGCGAAATTTTAAAGAATTCTTTATCTTTTTACAGGGTCTGTAATTATAATTAATTAAGGTATCAATCGGGGATTAATTATCATATAGCTTTATTAAATTTGTCTTATTTCATTTTCTCTTATAATTAATATTTGCAAGTTTCGTAAAAACGAAAAAGGTTCTCTTTCGGATATTTTTATCTTTTTAAGTAAGTTTAAACCGTTACGATCATATTTACTTTTTCCTTATTAGTCTTTTCGCGTAAATAATTATACCAGTATTCAATTTTAGGATCGGGTTTTTACTATTTTATAAAGTTAAAATTTTAACCTTATATACATAATAAACGTTTCATAATATATAATTTTCTTTCTTTAAGTATTAATTATTAAAACTTCATATAATAAATGGCGCTAATTTTGCTATATCGGCTAGTTCTTTCAGAGAAAATCGTTTTTTGTTTATTCTTTATAATCCTCCAACTATTTCTTTTATTTTTTAAGTAATTCGTCGTTATATTTATTATTATTATTTTCGTAATAATAACCTTTCCTTTATAAATTCCGTTATCTTTTATAAGCTTTAAACTACTTAAATATAGTTTTGTATCGTTTTTAATATTTTAATATTCCGGCTTAAAATATATTTTTAATCTCTTTTTAAGCTTATCATATCTTTATGTATAATAATTCTAAAAAGCCTTTTTCTTATCGTATTATAGCGAAATTGCTTCCGTTTTGATCATTATATTAAGGTTATTTATAAGTATTAAAGTTTAAAATTTATTTTATTAAAGTTTTGAAGTTTTTTTTATTATAATAGTTTATAGTCTATGTTGCCGTAATTTTAATATTTAATTTGGCGTGTATTTTATTACTAAATAATTTCGATTTTAATAAATTTTGGTTCGATTCCATACGAGGTATTATTTTTTAAAGGTATTAATATTTATCAGAAACTTAAACTTATTATTATTATTCCGGATTTTGAACTTTAAAGTATATTATTTAAGTCGTTTTTAATATCGTTTAAATTGTATATTATTAACTTTATTAATATTTACAACTTATCGATTTAAAGTAATAAATCGTTTAACTTTAACCAATTTATTATTTACTTCGTTTTTAAATTTTTTACAAAGTATATCGATTAAAACTTCCTTTTTGTAATTTCTTTATCCAGCTTTAACAATTAATATCTTAAAAGTAATAACGAACTTAAAATTAAGTTTTTTTACTTTAAGTTCAAAACTTTCTAAAGTATGAATTTGTTTTAAATCGAATTACTAAAATTAAAAAGAAATTTATCTTTAAAATTATTATATAAGGAAAAATCTTTCTTAGTTTATTTTTCCTAATTATATTTTAGGTTTTCTAAGTAATTTATTATACTAAATTTAACCAGGTGGTAATATCTCTGGTAAAACATGCTTTTATAGTAAAAATCCGGTCCGGGATGCTATCGATAGTTAGGAAACGTAAATAAATATATACTTAAGTAAAAAAAGTATACGGATTTACTTTTTTATTATAAATCTCCGACTTTTTAAGTTTTATCTTAATATTAATAACGCTTACTATAAACTGAATGGTTTTAGGTTAATCCGCGAATGATTAAAAGTTTACTTTCAACTTTTTGATACGGGTTTAGAATTACTATATAGTATTTTCTAATTTATTAATTAATATTTTGATAATATTAAATATTACCTAAAGTTTAATAGTATTACTAAATAGAAACTTATAACGTATAATAGTTAGGTTAATTAATTAATTATTAAACTTAATCGTACGGATTTATATTAACAAAACTATCGTATCGTTTAAAGTATAAAAAAATAAAAAGTAACTTAATTACGCTTCGCAATATTAAAAACGTTTTAAGAAATAAAATTATGTTACAAGCTATTATTATTTAATTATAAAATTTAACGAATATATATATCCTTATATTAATATATTAGTCGAATTATTTGGTTCGACCGATAATCGATCGTAATTAAGTTAAGTAAGTTCGTGCATTAATTTAACGTGGTCGAACCGATTAAGTTCGACCATCGACATTACGTAACCCTATAGTCGGTATTATTTAAGTCTTATCCCGACCGTTCTCCAACCTCTAGCGTATTAGAACTTAATAACTTAAGTTTGTTATTATTATTTTAAGTACTTATGTTTAAGTAAAACGCTTACGTTATTTTTAATGTCATTTAAACTGGCGGTTATCGATTTTGATAATTTACGCAATATATTCGTTAAAAATAATTAATCGTCTAACTCGAATTATTTCGTCTTTAATATTATGGTGAAAATATTTATTTAAAGAATAATTAAACCTTTTTTCCCCTTATTTAGCTTTCGTAATTAAGGCTTTAAAATTAACGCTATAAATAATTACCGGTTCTTTTTATTTAAAATTAAATCTTTTTAAACTATAGATCTTTTTTTATCTAACTTGCTGCAAGTAAAACGAATTTCATTTTTAAAGTTAATATATATAAAAAATATCTTATTAATTAATCTTTTTCTATTATTATTAAAACTTTCAAAGTAATTTCGTATAACCGACTTAAACCAGTTAACCGTATTTCGGGTAAGGTATATTTCTATTACGATAATTTAACCGGGTATGTTACTAAAGCTTAAAATGTATAAATAAACGCCCACTTAAGTAAGGAAATTTTATAGATTTCGTTTTTTATATAAAATTCTGGTATTCTTAATTTCAACTTAACAGTAAATAGTTAACGTTAATAAAATTATTTTAATTAATTAAGTAAACTATTAAACCTTTTTTTAAAATATTTCTTAACGCGAAGCTGGAACTATTAAATAAAGGTTTTTAAGTTATTAATCGATATGTTTATTAAAAGATTTTACTTAAACTTTAACGGTATTATAAAAATGAAGCTAATAATATATAACGGTTAAATTAATTAATTAGTTGTTAAACTTAAACGTACGGATTATATTAACAGGAATATTATATTACTTAATTAATAAAGAACTTAATTACGTTTCGTGATACTAAAAATATCTTAAGTAACGAAGTTATACCGTAAGTTGTCTTGTTGAACTATAATATTTAACTAATATATATATTTTAATATTAGCTTCGAAGGGTTTAAACGGTTTGATTCCTTTTTTTAGTGTTAGATTATCTTAAATAGTTTAAATCGTGCTTTATTTAAAAGAGCTTCAACTTTTATAACTAATTAAATCTTTTAAGCTCGTTAAGCTAATTACGTAACCCGTCATCGGGGTCGGGGACAGTTTCTGCGCCCTCCGACTGTTTTAGGTAAGCCAAGCTTGCTAGGCCATAATACGTAGCTAAGTTTTTAAAGTTTAATTTTATCGTATCGTTTAATTATTAATTTTTAATCGAACCGTATTAAATAATGTATATTTTAGACCTACTTATATTATTAAGTTTTACTAAATTTTAAAAGGCGAACGTCGAATGTTCAGTTAACGTAATTTCGTACAGTAACGGATATTCGTTAAATTCTTTTCATAATTCATATGTGTTATTTATTCGGCGTTAATATTTTCGTCGAAGGTAAAAAATAACAGAATTTCGTAAATTAGGTAACAATTCCGAAAATACTATTATAATAAACGTCTATAGCTGGTTTTTTTTAATCAAGAAAGTTTATTAATGAAATTTATTCTTATAAAATTTTATAGTTATTTTGTAATTAGTAACGGCTGGAATTCTCCGTATGATTTATATCGTCCTATTTTTATTTTAACGTAAATATTATATTTGTATAAATTCTTTAATTATATTTTTTATTTTAAGAGAGTAGTAACCGCGTTAACAGGCTCTTAAGGTTTTACCAATCCTAAACTATTCGTGCAATTAATATTTTTGTATTTTTCGTGCTAGATTTTCTTTATCACCTTTCCGGGGCCTATATTTTATTTAGTAGTGTTTGTTAATTGTTATTATATATTTTGATTTTTTAGTGTATAATTAAGGGCACTATTCGTACTATGGCAATTTGTCGTCGACGTAAATATCGTTTTAGTATTTTTCCGAATACCGTCCACTTAATATTAACAAATCTTTTAAAAACGATTTTAGTTATTTATTAAAATTGGCAGTTTTATCGTTTTTCGAACTGTTTTAATAGATAATAAAAAAGTTATACTTTATTAATTCTTTTAAATTACGAAATTATCGTAATATAAATTTTTAAATATAATAAATCGGCTAAACGATTTAGTATCCGTGTAACTCTTAAGCTAATATTAGATACTTTTAAAAAAATATTTTAATGCGCGAAATATCTTCTTAATTAATAAAAGTTCTTTATTAGGAATAGCCTAACGTCATTTAGGTTTTTATAACTTATATAAAGAAAAGTTAAAGAATTATTATTTGCTTTAATTATTTGGTTATCCAATTATTAAATTTAATATACAATTTAAGCCGTTAGCTTTTAGCTTTAAAACGTAATTTAGGTTATATATAATTAAGTTAATTAATTAGTAATAACTTCCTTAATATATTAAAAAGATTACATTATTTAATGTATTATATAAGGTCGCGGTTTCCTTAAGTTTGCCGCTTTTTTTTTAATACGTTGTAATAATAAATTCCAATTATATAATTATAATATATTAAATCAATTTAAACTAATTGGATCTGTTATCGTTAAACTCTTTTATATTTTTCTTATAAGTACGCGCATTATATCAGGTTTGATATAAACGCCATATTTCCGTTTCTTCGCTTAAACCTTTTTACAACAATGAGATGTAACTATTATTAGTTGCGATTATTTATTATTATCATTTTTAATTATAAAAGCTTTTATTTCTTTTACAGTTAGTGCTTTTTTCAAAACCGTTTATTTTTAAGTTTTCGTGCTTATTAAAAATATACTTCGTTTCGCGTAATAAGCCGTATCCCTCCTAAAGAAACACGGTTTTATATAAAAGTATTAGATTATTTTTTATTAAAAAGCTCGTCGATCTATTTATTTTTATTAGCCAGTTAATACGGTAATTCTTTTATAAATAACGTTCCTATTAAGCCGTTTTAATAATACTTTTAAAGGTTTTTGCAAGTAGAATAATAACGGAATTAATAAAGATAAAGGGCGAAATAGTTAGTATAGGTATTACAGGAATCTTTAGCTTAAAAAGGATGCGATTAAGATCGAATGGAATAAGTTCCATTTTTGCGAGTCCGGATTTGATATTTTCGGTCGTTATGGTAATTTTAAACGCGTTGCAAAAGTTGGCGACTAAATTTATTTTAGTAATATAGGTAACGTAACATCGTATAAAACTTTCGATATATAACGAACAATTACGCTTTAACACGGAAAAGTAAAATACGTAAAAAGGTTAAGACTATAGGACAAATATGTAAGTATATAAAATATAATAATGCCGTTAGTTATATAATAATTTTCTATTTCGATCGAATAATAGTTTTCGTAACCGTTAAGAATCTAAAAACGTTTCGAATTTTTAATACATATTTAATACATTTCTTAAAATATTTAATTTAGTTTAACTTTAATTTATTTATTATATAACCGTTTTCGCTTATAATAATTTTTAATTAAGTCCAAAGGCTCTATTAGCAAACTAATAAAAAAAGTAGTTTTTTAAGTTAAAATAATTAAGAAAGATAAGGTTTAACTTTAAAAGTTAATTATTTATATTATTATAAATTATTCCTAATTCTTTTTTATTTACTTAAGTTTTTCCCGTTTTTTAGCAATAATAATAATTATGCCGGTTATTAGAAAACGTTTAATTCAAAATTTTAATTTCGTTTAAAGTATAAAATTTTTTTGTATTACCGTATTTTACGATTATAACCCTAATAAGCTTAAATTATTTCTGTAATATTTTTAAATTTTTCTATAAAATTTTTAATACTTTATTTTTGAATATAAACGCGTTTTAAAATTTCTATTACCGTTTAATAAAGTTAAATAATTTGTTAATTTCGACCGTTTGATAAAGTATTACGCAAGGAATATATTCGCCATATTTTTATTTTGTGAACGTCGGATTAAAAATATGTTCGATAATCGATTCTATTTTAATTAGCGCTAATTTTTGCAAATTAAGGATAATATCGGCCTAGGCGCGTTTACTATACTATTTGGTTTTTAAAGTTAATACAATAATATCTCATATAAATGTAACCTTTTAAAATTCATAATTAAGATATTCTTTTTGCCTATATAGTTAAGTTTGTTTTCGATTAGTTGGAAAGAAATTTTATATTATTGGTGTTAAATAATATACAATTTAAGTTAAGTAATTAAAATATGCTAAAAACGGAGCCACAAACTTATGAGAGCCGCGAGTTTATGTAGTACGTTATAGCGTTTATTAAAACTTTTTCCCTTTTTTAGTAAATTTTAAATAATAAATAGCGAATCCTAAAAAGAATTATATTTTTTTAGTTGTGATAAGTATTACTTAATTTCGTATTACCGCGATTTTCTTACATATTATTGTCCTATATCCGAAGGTAATATTATAATATAAGTACTTAGTCTTATACGTTTATAACTGACTTTTTTTATACTAATTAGTAGATCAACTTTTTATAATCCTTATAAGACCTTATGGATATGTTTTTTGTATAACTTTTTTATTTTAAACAAAATAAAAATACCGTCGAGCTAATATACCATAAAATAGTCGATATTTCTCGAGAACGTAGTTAATTATCCGTTAAAAGGTTGCCGGTATATTGGTAAATCTTAAGAAAAGTAACTAGATATTCGTATAAACCGTATTAAAGTTTGAAAACGGGGCATTATTTAAAGCGTTACTTAATTTTAATAACGTTATACCAGTTTTTAAGGTTAAAAAAAAACTATTTAGCATTATAAAAAGAACCCTTTATTTTATTCACTAAACACGATAATGATCGATGGTTAATAACAATAGTATTAAATTATTACTAATCAAGAATTAGTTATAGTTTTTCTTTTTCTTTTTGAAAACAAAATCGTCACGTATTGTACCGGGCATTTCAACTGTTAAATCTATCTTTTATATAGCCGATTTTCTAAGTAATTTTTAAATGTATATAATTTTACTTTATTAAAATTATAAATAAATTAAAACTTAATTAAACTTATTTTTTTTAAATTAATATTATTATTTATCGTCTTACGATAATATATTATCATAAATGGTGTTGAGATTAGAGTGGCAAGGTAACCCTTCGATTGACAACAGTCTGAAACCTGACCTTCTCTCCCACTCCTGGGGAGAAACCACCTCATATATATAGACCCTGCATCGGACTTTGGGCTAATCGCGGACCTAGCCGCCCGTGACACCTGACATATATTAATTAAATATTCTAAGCTTTCGCGTTATATTTCTATTACATTGTTATTTAGTTTTTATAACTTTCTTTTAATAATAGCAATCATATTTCTTCTCTATCATGCTTAATTATTTAATTAAATATTTTAAGGTAGTAAGATTTTTATTATATTCTTATGCCGTTATTTATGCTTATTTTCTATAGAATGTTATAAACTGTATTATTTTTTAATATTTGTTATCAAGTTATAAAACGAACTATAATGATCATTTCTTAGTCGATTAAAAGGTTATATTATCGTAGGTATTCTTTTAAAAAAGATTATATCCTATTCTACTTTTGAAATATTATCGAAGTTAATTATTATAATTCTTTTTAAATTACAACTATCGAAGTAATTAATTTTCGTATAATTTTTTCCTTATAAATTAGTTAACGTTTAATGGTTTTTGTAAAATACACGTCTTTTTTCAATTTTTATACTATTTTAATTTGGTTTATATCACCTAATGTAACATAATTTCCTCTAAAACGTAGTTATTTATTATCACGGTGTATGACTTTATTTTAGTTCGTAATCTTAAAATAATAAGGTTATTATTATCCTTTATTATTAGCAAAGCCTTTTATAACATTTTTTTAACTTTTCTAGATTTTACTACTTCGCAGCTTTTTTAAATATGGTTTCATTTTTTAGAACCTCATAACGCTATCGAATTTATTCGCTTATTAGTTATTTTCCCACTATAGTTATATAATAGTTTTCTATTAGTATTTTATTTAATTCTAAAATTTTATAATTTGTTTTTTTAAGCGTTAATTATTAATAAGTATTAACAGATAATCATAATTTCTATTTTACTAATAATAAGCCTGTTAATCTTTTGAACTATTATATTTTTATAACTATGAGATTAATTGTTATAAATTTTATCATATCCTTTTTTGTTTTTTAAGTTTATAGTAACTTTTAACTAAAGGTGGAAGTTTATAATTAGTTATTATAGGGCCATATTAAATTCTTCCTGGGTTAATTTTCCCTAGTGGTCGTCTTCGTATATTTCGTCATAATAATAAAAGTTTTCTTTTAAATATTTTTATCCTTCCGGCTAGCTTTCTGTTGCTGGAATTTTATTTCCTTTTTTTATTAATCTTTTTATTCTCCTTTAAGGAGACGTAACCGGGTAGACAAAATTGGATAAAATGATAAATTGGTACCTTAATTCTTAGGCTTTATTAAACCGATCCTTTTCGCAAGCGCTTTACTTTAAAGTGACTTTAGGCTGCTTTATCCCGCAGCTTTTATTTACGTCGACTTTTCTGAGTATTTTAAAAGATTTTCGTTATTCGGAGCAGCCGGATAAACTATTGTCCGTACTCCTTTAACTTGTAACGTTTTAAAATTTAAACGTGGGTATCCGTTAGCTCGTTATTATTTTTTCTTTTTAATTAATTTCGCTAATAATGCCTCCATAATTACCATATTACTTGGTATTAGGTTTTGTAAAAATTAATTGCCGTTATTCTCGTGAATAATATCGTATTCCAAAATTAAAAGTCGAACGCGATCTTTTTAAGAGATATTATTCAGGTTGATAAAATTGTTAATATTTTTCGTTCGTTTGGTAATTTTATAGGATTTGTTTATTTTGAACCAAACGGTTTCGTTAAAAATCTTGCCGGTACGGATTACCAGTATCGTGTACGAATTTCGTAATATGTTAAGCCGTAATGGTAATAATAATTCGAAAACCGTAAAACGATTAAGCTGTAAAATTAGCAAAAATTCGTAAAATCTTTTATACGCACTTAAGGTTTATTCTTAAGGTTTGCCTCGTAAAATATTACGTTTTTTAAGTTATATTATATAATTATATCGAATTAACTAAAAGATATAAAGTTTATTAAGGTCCAAGCTTATCGGCAATTACGTAACAGAAAATAAGGCTTTACGGGATTAAGATATATAATTTGTTTTAAATTATAAAAACTACCGCTTAATCATTATATTTTAAGATATTAAGTATAGTATTTATTGTGCGATTATATCGTATAACCATTTTCGTATATTTGGCTTAGCCTGGAAAATATAGTTTGAATCTAGTAGTATTTTATGTTAATCTTTTTATTTAATTGGGCATATTATCGTTAATTTTTAAGTTCACTATTTTATTATCTGGCGAAGTCTAAATTCTACCTTTCTAGATACGAAAAGTGTTTAGCGATATATTTCTCATCTTTTTCGTAAATAAAGTATTAGAATTGTATATAATAAATTCCGTAAAGTTTGTTATAATAGTTAACTTTTGCAGGTAAGATTATTTTCGTTTATGATTAATTACTATGTGATTACTATTTAATTACTTAGGCCGTCCGTCGTTATACTTATTTTTATTTTATTTGAGAAAATAGTTTTTTCTCGTTTATTTCGTTTTATTTTTAGTAATTTTATAGTTATTATTATTCTTCCGCTTATTGTTTTTGCTGCTTTTATACTTTTATTTAAGATTGTCTTTTTATCTTTTTTAATCTTATTATATTTCCTATACGAAAACCTTAAAAAGCTTTTCCCCCGTCCTAATATAACGAAAGTTTTTTACTTTAATTATTTTAGGATTATTATATACGTATTTAAGTTTAAAGTTTATCTTATCTAAGTTTTCGGACTTTTGCATTAATGTACTTTATAACTTCTCTTACCATAATTTTAGTATTGACAATAACAGCTATTTTATTAATAAATAGTTTCTACTTCCATAGGTTTAAGTTCCGTTTCGGAAAATATGTTATTCTTTCGATAGGTACCGGTTTTTATTAACTATTAAAGCTTATTATTATTTCAACTCTTAATTATCAATCTAAATTATTCCATCCGAAGTATTTTATTTTAAATGTCGTTTTCAAGTTCTTTATAAAATATATCGATTAAGGCTTTTTTCTTTTTATCTTTCTATCTCGAATTTAGCGATAAAGGTTCTAAAAGCAATAACGTATTTAAAACGGGCCTTCGTTGCTTGAAATCGAAATCTTTTAAATTAATAATTTTCTTTTATTTAAGTTATTAAAACTAAAGCGAAATCTATTCTTATAATTATCATAAAACAAAAAAGTCTTATTAATTATTTCCTTTTATTCTTTTCGGCTATGTCCAAATAACGTCTTTAAGTAGGTCCCAACAAATTTATTACGTTGTTTATAAGCTATACTTTTATAGCAGAAACTTAATTTATAATATTATTAATATTTAAAAAACGCAAAATAATACGTATTTAAGTAAGACCTAAGTATAAATTGCTTATTTATTAAAAGGTGTCGGCTTCTTAAGTTTTTTTTAATAGTAAACTTATTATATATAAAACGCTTTTTATTTAATTATTACGTTCTTAAATTTCTCACTTTAAGTTTTGAATACGAGCTTAAAATTATTAAAGATAAGCTTTTTAATAACCAGTTAATATTTTAACAGTATTAAATATTACTTAAAGTGTAATAGTATTATTAAATAAAATCTTATAATGTATTACAACTAAGTTAATTAACTAATTATTAAACTTAAACGTACATATTTATTATATTAAAAATATTATATCGTTTAAATAAATATAAAGATAACTTAATTACGTTTTGAAATATTAAACATATTTTTAGTAATAAAGTTATATTATAAATTATCGTTATCTAATTATATAATTTAACGTATACATATATATTATAGTTTTATCTTAACAGGCTTAACCCCGCTTAATTTTTATTTTAATAACAAAATACTTATAGGATTTTTAGGTCTGTTTAAATCTACGTACCGGCTTAACTAGCTAAAAATGCCAAGCTCGTATTAAACTAATCAAACATATTAAGTTAGCTTAAGCCACTTCCGTAACCTTGTCCCGGTCGGAGTTATTAGCTGCGCCCGCCGACCGTTTCGGGAGAGCTAAGCTTATTAGGCTATAACATACCGTATTTTATATATTTAAAAACAAACATCGTATCGTTTAAGAGAAAAACGGCGGATTATTTTTAATAACGTTTTAATATAAGTCACAATGTTTAAAAATATATCGTAAAGTTCATAAAATCTTTTTAGCCGATAAAAACATTAACCTAAATATATAAAGCAAAAAGGGTACTTAGTATAAAAAAGTTAACGGATTTACTTAATATCTAATTAAATAAAAAAAATTACTTAAACTTTAAAAATACTTAAAACTATGCTAAAGGTTTTATTAAAGCTTAACGCTTATTTAAAAGTTTTTATTAAAAACGCCGAAATTAATAAAGTTAAAAATATTACAATTAACGTCGTTTAAAAACGAAGAGAGGAAGGTTAAAAACTAATCTGGAAAAACCGAAAGAATCGTAAGTCGCGCGTTTTCTCGCTTTTTGTGACGGCTAGGCTAGTTAACTAACTATTAAACCTAAGCGTACGGGTTTATATTAATAGAAGTACCGTAGGAAACTGAGTAATAAGTTATAAGAATAACTTAGTTACGTTTCGTAACATTAAAAGTGCCTTAAATAACGAAATTATATTGCAAGCTGTTACTATTTACTTACGAAATAACAAACGTATATATTTTTTATAGTTTTATTAAATTATTTTTAATAAGTTAATAATCTGGTTTATTGGATTACTTTTAGTAAGTTGGTAATCCGTTACGTAACTTGCTTTATTTGGTGTTTTTGGTTTTCTGTTTACGACCGTTTTTAAAGGCCGTAACGTGCTAAGCTATGATACGATTTTCCTTTTTCATAAATTTTGCCCTTAAGATTTTTCTTTTTTTATTAAGTTTTTTCGTACGTATTTATTATGCTTTCGCGTATTGTTAATCGTCGATTGCTTAAAATGGTTTAATATATTATTTTACTTAACTTAATTAATCTGGAAAGTTTTAACGTAACGCTTTGTTTATTTTATTCTGCGTGGTACTTTTTATATAAAATAATAGAAAAGGTTTTACACTATCGAAAGTACATTCGCCGGCGCCGTTTTTGCGATAGTACTAGCGTTCCTATTACGATAATCAACCGTTACGCGGCGGAGATTCGGCATTTAAAAAGAAAAAGAGCTAGCTGTCTAAAAAAACCTTAGCCGCATTTTTAATACGTTTTTCTCGTATACGTTGCTAACGACAACATTACCAGTTTAAAGGTGCGAAACTGGTTAATCGTGCTTTCCTGTCCTTAAATAATTAAAACGATAAATGTTCCTCCGTTGTAATTTTTTAAGTTTTAAAAAGTTTAAACGTAATTAATTAACGCGTTATAAACTATAAATTAATATGGGATATAAATTAAAATATTATCGTTTCTTACGGTTTAACCGCTAGCTGTAAAAGTTATTTAATAATTATTAACAGATTATAAGATTTTTAACAAGTTCTTAAATATATTCTGAGTTTGGGTAATTTTTCTACTTAATTAGCTATTGGGTAAGTCCGGTAATTTTTCGTTTATTAAGAATTTCTTTTTCGGTATATATTTATTTCTTTTTTATTTTTACGTCGTTTTATTTAGTACATATTTTAATAGTATTTATTATTAACGTAAATAAGAATATATAAAAAACTCGATAAAGTTTAACTTTCTGTAATAGTTTTATATGGGCCGATATATTTAAAATTAAATTTTTAACTTAGGCGTTTTATTTTAGATATTTTTGGTACCTAGGTAAACCATTTTTTCCTTTGTAAAAATTAAATTCTTTAAACGTTTAAATTATAGTATTTCGTTAATTGGTTACGTACCAATTCGAATTTTACTTTTATTTCTTTATGTAATTATTTGAATTATTTTAATGTAAGGATAGCTTTATCGTTTAATAGGGGGTTTTTCTTTTACCTTTTTATAAACTTTTAGAGTAAAACCAAAATTAGCTATCAACGGAATTATTTTAATATTTTTGTAATAATTAAGGTTGTAAGTTATTTAAGCTATTGGTAACTTTCTAACTTAATTATTTTGTTCGTAATTAATATAACGCCGTAAATATGTTTTGAGTATTTAATTTTGTCGATTTATTTGCTTATTTATTTGTAGTTAAAACGTATTAAATTATTTGTATTTTAAACTGATTTATATTATTAGGTTTTATTAAAACTTGGAGGTAAACGTCGTATTGTTATTTGAAATATTTTCGTACGGTAACCCGTATACGCTAAAAACGTTTTTTATTAAAAATACACGCCATTTATTTGGTATTTATATTTTTGTTATAAAACAGAAAATAAGAAAACTTTGTAAATCGATTTACGATTACGAAAATATTGTCGTAATATAGGCCCGTAGCCGAATTTTTTAACAAAGGAAAGTTAGTGATAAAATTTATCGTTATAAAATCTTATAGTCGTTTTACGATTAGTAATAATTGTAATTTTCCATACGGTTTATGCCGTCGTGTTTTTGCTTTGGCGTAAACGTTATACTAACGTAAAACTTTTTATATTATATTTTTATCTTAAAGAAATAGTAGGTGCGTTAAACAGGTTTTAAGATTTTATGAATTCTTACATGTCCGTATTGTTAATTTTTATATATATTTCGTGTTTAGCTTTTTTGGTAAATTTTTAAAAACTTTTACTTTATTTAATTTTTCGTTTCCTAATAGGTTATCGTCATATGTCTTGATTTTTTGATATGAGTCGATAGGGGTTGCCCGTACCGTTGTAATCTATCGCGGACGTAGCCAATTTTTATGGTAATATCGAAAACTACATAATTAATTTTTACTGTTTTTTTAAGGTTTGGTTATTTATTAAGGGCGTTGGTTTTGTTATTTTTTAAGTTTTACGGTAAATAATAATAAAATCGTGTTCCGCTAGTTTTTCCACATAACGAAATTGTTGTATTATAAGTTTTTTAGTCGTAATAAACCGTATAAAACTTTTAAAATCAATATAAATTTTAATTTGATACTAGTTACCTTTAAGAAAATATTTAAACTTGTGAAAAACTCTAATAATAACTATAAACTTTTTATTAGAAATGGCGTAACGTAGTTTAGGTTTTTTATAACTTGTAATAAAAGAAAATAATAAAGTATAATACTTTTTAATTATTTTGTTATCCGATAATTACGCTTAAAGTATAATTTAACGTATTCGTTTCTAACTTAATTAGGCGATTTGGGTCGTATATAATTAATATTAGTTAATTGGTAATAGTTTTTTTAATTTATTAAAACGTTCTTTCTATTTTTAACACTTATTAAACTTTCTTTCCTTTTTGAATAAATTTATTAAGGGGTATTATTATCTGATTAAAAACTTTTACGAATTATCGATAATTAGCTAGCTTAAAAAAGTTTGTATTTTCTTAATTATAATAGGCGTAACTTAATTTCGTACTGCGGTAATTTTCATAAAGTTTATTTTAATCTATCCGGCAGTAATAATATGGTTTAAATATTTAATTTTTTTAATATAGAATTAGTTTTTTTTTTTTTTGCGTTAATTAATAAGTTAGCGTTGTAAAATAGTTATATCATTTTGTGAACATGCTTTTTACGTTGCTTTTTATTTGTCCTCAAAATAATATTATTAAGGTAATATATTACGAAAATGTCGAAATATTCCCTTAGAACGTAATTAGTTATATGGTAAAAGGTTATTAGCGCGTTAGTAAGTTTTATAAGGGTGATAAGGTATTCGTATAGTCTATATTTAATTCGAAATACTATTTCTTATTCGTAACTTTTTAAAATTCGAATTAAATTATATGGGTTTTTTTAAATCGAAAGTAGTAAATTATTAGGTTTTATAAAAACGATTTTTTATTCCGTTAATTATAGGTAATAGTATGCGATTTTTATAGTAATATCATTAAGCTATTAGTAATTTATAACTAATTATAATTTTCCGGTTTTTTTTAAGTACAAAAATTACAAGGTATTTAGCGAGTAATTTCGACAGTCGGATCCATATACTTTAGTCGATCTTCTAGATATTCTTTAAATACATATAGTTTTGTTTTATTAAAGTTGTAAATAGGATAAAACTTAATAAAACCTTCTTTGTTAAGAATAATTTTATTTGGAGCTTTTTTTGAAATAATCGCTTATATTTGTAATATTATAATGGTATAGTAGTTAAACTTTTTAACATTTTATATTGTTGTTATAAATCGTTATTATGTTATTATAACTTCGCTTTAATAATAGCAATAATATATCGTATTTACTTATAATACCCGTTTTTTTTGTATTGTCTTTTTATAGATAATAAGGTATTTATCGTATCTTTATACTAGTATTCGTCGCTATTTTCGATCGAATATTTAAATTTTATTATTTGTTTATATTTGTAGTTAAGTTATAAAATATATCTTACTTAATTATTTTTTTAATCGTTTAAAAGGTTATGTTAGCGTAATTAAATTTTTTTTAAAAACTTTATCGTAATTTTCTATCGATATTACGTCGAAATTAATTATTATATTTTTTCTTGATATTACAATATCGAGGTAATTAATTTCGCGTATAATTCTTTGATTGTTGTAAAGGAATGGTTAACTTTCGACGGTATTCGCGATATCAGGGTCTTTTTTTTAAATTCTTATACCATTTTAAAGTTGTTAATTACTTCAAGCTTAATATAGTTACCTTTTAAAGTTCCGTTGTTTACCATAACGTATATTAATATGTTTTAATCTATATTTTCAAAATAATGGGCTTATCGTTATCTTTTATTATTGCTAAAGCATTTTTTAAAAACTTTTTTCGTTTTCGTTAAATCTTACTGTTCCGCGGTTTTCCTATAGGTGGCGTTCGTTTTTTAAGCATTCGAATTAATAAATCCGTTAGTCGTATTATTTGTTTTTGTTTTGTAATTACTTAATAATATTTTATGACTGTTAAGTTTCATTCTCCAGGTTATAAATTCGTTTTTCTATTATTTGTTTTATAATTTTAATTATAATTTTTTAAAACTATTACGTTATATTTATATTTTATTAGGTAAACGCCATTTTAATATTTCGAAATATATTTTACATGTTAATATTTTCGTTATTACCTTAAAGAGTTGTAATAAATTAGAGAAAATTTACAAAAATTCTTTTCCTTTTTTCAAAGTTTATGGTTATAATTAGTTAAAGCTGTAGGTCGGCCATTAATTATCTTATAACCTTATTAAGCTTTTTTTCGGCTACTTTTTTTTGTAATTAATATTTATAGGTATAGTAAAAATAAAGAAAAAGATTTTTATAGATATTTTGGTCTTTTAGGCCAGATTTGGGTTATTACGATTTCGTCGACTTTTTTCCTGTTAGTTTTTTCGCATAAGTAATTATATTAATATTAATCCTTAGGATTGGTTTTTTATTATTTTGTAAAGTTGAAATTTTAACGCTGTATACGTAATAAGCGTTTAGCGATGTATTATTTTTCTTTTTTATAAATTAGCTATTAAGCTTTAATATAGTAAACAGTATTAAATTTGCCGTACTTATTAGCTTTTTTAGGCAAAATCATTTTTTATTTATCTTTTATAATTTTATAATTTTTTTTAGTTATTTAGGTAACCTGTCGTTATATTTATTTATATTATTTTTGGGAAAGTTTTTTTTTCTTTCTTATAAAATCTGTCCATTTTTTATAATTTTCAAGTTATTCCTGTAATGCTTTTTGTCGTTTTTAATATGTTTACATTTCGGTTTGAAATAATTTTTTAGTTTTTTTTG
>QJNV01000544.1:0-27697 GCA_004155935.1 Monosporascus sp. GIB2
TGTTGAGTTATTGATTTTTGAAGTATATAGATGGTTTGGCGATAGCCTCAAATTGGGGGTGGGGCGTGAAGGGGGTGGTGCGTGAAGGGGGGTGCCAACTTAGACGAAGATTGTTCTTGTGGGCGCAATCGGACGGATCAGAACAATCTATCGTCTTCCATTTGGCCGAGGTACTGTAGGACCTGTGGGTGTTGAAGCAGGGTAGTTTCTAGACACGGCCATCCTCGGTTAACATGTTTGCCAGTCATTGAAGGGGGAACTCGCGGAGAAATAGAGAAGTTGAAGGGGTGAGAGGTAAATACGTAGGGAAACCAGGCAAGCCGCAATGGCCGGGCGCCCGGCCCGACCGTTCACGCCAAGCGTCATCACCAACCAAATGACAAAGCCAAGGAGGGAGCGCACCGAAGAGCTAGGGAAACGCGTGTGGCACACAGATACATCATTCTGACCTCCGTCCTGATAACTTTCTCCTCTATGCGACTACGGGGAATCGAAGTCAGTCCGTCTCTGTGATTTTGGGGGCTCTGTCTACAGGAACCTAAATGGGCATTTACCTGATGCTGGCTTTTTTGATCCTAAAAAACCATAGGTGTCAACAGAGCAAACTGATAATTTTCAGCTTAGGTTCTTGTTTTCTATACTATTATCGAAGGGCATTGGCCTTATAGGTCAAGAAGCCAGTTCAATAGGGACAAGTACGAAAGGTATATCAGGGAAGTGGATCTACTATTTAGTAGTAGCAGATTTCCACCCGTAGAACATCTTGAGGGGGGGCTAATCATTTAAGGTTGCTGGTGTGACCTGCCACAGTTAGGCTGATTGCGAGATAAGTGTGCATAGAGCGTGGGAAATCTAAATTGTCCTTGGATTGTTCGTGCTCTCGAGAGCAGTAACTAGAAAGCTCTATATAGTTGTGGGAGCACCGGAACAACGTTTCCCCGGGGTAAAACGCTTAAAGGTAATTTGCTACTATAATAAAAGTTAAGCCAGCTTAAACTCGTTAAACCAAAAATAAGATATATACGCTCGTTAGATCCCGTAATTAAATAGCGACAACTTGCAATTACAACTTCGTTACCCAAAACGCCATTGGTATTACGAAACGTAACTGAGTTATTCTTTAATTGCCCGGATTCCCACGGTACTGCTGCCAACATAAACCCGTACGCTTAGGTTTAATAGTTGGTTAACCAGCCTGCCGTCACATTTGGCATATGGTGGACACGGCAGAATGAGCTCGTGAAGCTTCCCTCAGTAATATCGTTTCCTCTTTCCAGCTCCCTTCCCCTTTCCAGCTCCCTTCCCCTTTCCAGCTCCCTTCCCCTTTCCAGCTCCCTTCTACGCGGAACTCGCCCAGGCGAGGAATGCGGATATTGACATCAACCCCGAGCTGAATCAGTAATGCCATCATGCCTGCGTCATCATAGACCCAAGGAGGTACGCCAACCTTGGTAGAACCTACCGGATATATCCTTCGGCAGCTAGTAATTAGACTGTAGATATAGGCTCGCCAGATATCCTAGCCCCTAGTCAGCAGACTCCCCGTTTCAATCAAGCATTCGACATCTTCAGGCCTTATCCAGTGTCTCCCTGACCATGCTACTTTGCTGAAGAGTGCATGGCCAAGCAGCGATATGTCTGGATTTCGCAGGCATTCTAGGGCATATTATCTAACTTTGTGCCTTAAGTAGTGTACCAGTCTGTGATCAACAGCGAATGCGGCGAAAGATGCGTGTGTCCGCAGGCGTATTCGATTCATTTTTCTTTTCGTTAAATCACAACATGCTATCCGGTGTGTCTGAAGACCCTCGTCGCCCTTGAATGGGCTAGCTTTAGCAGTTGGGCGATTGGAAGACTCTTTGTACTTGATTAGGTGCTGTGCCATTGCCGCGTCAGACGCACCTAACGGTTCAAGACATGCTTGGAAAGCTGGTAAATGGAATCTCTCTATCAATGAAGCCCACTCACCTACCATCTCCGTTGGATGTAGAAGAGCCATCCAATTCGCACCACTGTCCAACCTGAACGTCTTGATAACAAGAATACTGCTATTGAATAAAGCTAGAGGAGCACAGAAGTCGGATATGCGTGGGTCGATAAATTCCCTATGAACATTATCCCGCGCGAAGAATTCTGAAGCTGCCCTATGGACAAGGCAGACTCCCGAATTCATATACCTGTTAGTCGTATCATAGAGGTCCAGTTGCGGGCCTCCGATCCATTCGTTGAGGCTATCCAGCTTAGGCAGTCCCGGACAGACTTCGGTGAGCCCTCTACAGCGACCTTTCACTCTGTGTTCCATTCGTTCGACATGACGCTTGACTTCTTCATCGGATATCGGAGAAACTGGAGCCTCGCAAACCATGATTTCGCTAGCATTCTCGGCGAACCATAGATCCCACATAGTTGGATACCACAATGAATTCAGGATGGCTCTTTCTGCTTTGTGCTTGGCTTCCTCCGCTTCTTTGCCGACCTTCTGTGGACAACCCGCAAACGGGCCAAGCTACCGAGGCACTGGTAGAGCCCTTATTTCACCGAGTTTCGCGAGTAGTTGCCGGTGGCGGTGGGCTCCCAGGTCGGCTCGCCTCTCAAGAGCATCTATTGCCTCCCCAGCGTCCCCGCGTGAAGCCTGTGGCGCATCGGCGAGCTGTTCCAAGAGATTGAATGCCTCATTCAGCTTACCACATGATGTCCTGCCGAGCTTTTTCTCGATGCTGACGAGAACGCGCAGCTGCAATGTATTCTGTATGCTGTTAAGGCGTGCTCCGATCTTCTTGATGTCGTCGGCATCCCAGCAACTGCGCACAGCGGCTTTGAAGGTTTTGTACTTCGATTTCTGATTGTGGACTTGAGATGTACTTAAGGCATCGACCAGCTCCTTACCGATTTCAGCAGCCCGGACAGCGATATCTCGTATCTCTTTGTCAGCGCGAGCACATGAACCCTGTGAGGCGCGATGCGACACCACCGCAATCTTACCGTGTCTTCTGGATCGGTTGTCTCTCCGTCGCTCTCATCGTTATCTCCCGGCAGGCTTCGCCAATCCAGCTTCGAGACTCTTTGTGGCACCCCGGATGTGGTTTGAAACAGTATCGAGATCTAAGTCCACATCTGTGCTACCGTGCGTGTATGCTTGTTTGACGTCATTGACGCCTTGAGGCCCAGAAAGACGAGCTTCCAGGTCGTCTAAGCCAGGCCCAGGGCCGCTCCAGTGTCCATGTATGACTTGCCCAGGAGAGAAAGGCGAGTCCGAACGCTAGAATATCTAATTAGTCGCCCCGAGTAAGGCCGATCCAGCAACTAATACGTTTTCGAAGCACAGTCGGCGCGCTCAAACATAGCCCCCGCCGGCTGCGCCCCCAGACAACCCACGATGTAGCCTGCATATGTAATGTTACCCGATAACCCAATCACCAGCGAGAATATATAGCTTCGGGGGTGACTTCTGCTTAAATTCACACATCCTTCCAAGTTACATACGGTAATCACGTACATATCTTAGACACCGTAGGTGCTAGTAACTATCCCACGACCATACTAACATGCTAATTAACGGTAAATATGATGGGAGATTCTTCAGTTTTCACTAGTACCACATAGAGAATTGGATGTTGCTCTCCCCTAATATTTCAAAGCTTTGAAATGTGCCCGATGGCATAGGCTGAAGTCACCGGACTGGGCGTGTCAACTCGCTTGTGATTTGCAAAGTATATTAGCCCAATACCGGGGAAAGTGGCAGCTCAGAGTGAGAGACAGAAAGTCGTTCGCAGTAGAGTTATTCAATGGGTAATCATTAATGCCTGACCTTTTCTGACCCTTCAGGGACGAAGGCCCCTATGTATACATGTAAAGCCCTCACCTCTGGACCACTGGAACCCAGAACGGGGGCATCCACACTTTTCCTGATACTCAGTAATATTAGCCCCTACTGCTATCTGGTATCAGCCTTTTCTAGAAGTTCGTGATGAATACGGCTCAGATTGCCAATGCCCCTCGCTCCTTTGCGTAGAAACGAGTCTATATGCCACGTAGGAGGCATTCCCGCCTTCTATACACCACTCCGTTCCATCTGCTGGGGTCGTTGACATAGAGTTGCGGAAGAGGCAACCTAAGGCTACGCACCTACGCAACCAGAGAGCACTCGGCTTCCGCGATTCGCCAAACCTAGTGATAAAGAGATAGTATTATGAAGAGGGCGTATTAAGGGGCTGAATGGGTGTATTGCAGTACCAAAGGAGGAGCAACAACAGGCGTAGAACAGCAAAGCTGGCCGAGCAACCAAAGAAACAACAAAACCCCCTTCCCCTTACCACCCTTCTTCTAATAATGAGGCCATGAAAACACCCACTCTCGCCGGTCAACAAAAGCAGAAACGCATCTCATCTCCCAGGCTCAACGACTCATGCAAGTAAAATGTGTTCGGCCCGTATCATATAGTTTATCCACCCTCTGACCTGTACTTCTTAAATGATGGATCAACACACATATCATAAAGAACTTCAATCTCCTATGAACCACGTACCTGCCCACGCCCCAATACGGAAGTTAAATCAGTACTATAAAAGTTGAGGCAAAATAGATGTTTGCAAGGATTTTCCCCATGATAACATCCGTCGAAGCTAATCCATACTCTGGCAAGTATGGTTATATCATTAAGAGTCTCTTTGTAACCAGCATCGTTATTATGATAGCAACAAGCAAGGGGATTTCGCACCTTATACTGGTCTTGTGAACGATGATTTGAGTGTATGAAGTTCATATATATACAGAATGGTATAGTAAGGCGATTCCAAAGGTCATAACCATATACATTCTTAAATAGCACTTGTATCGAGAGGCTTGGGTGGCTTAGTCGTCCTGTGTTATTGGTGTTTGCTTTCGTAGTTCGATACAGGTCCTAGACATCCTACTATTGTCCCAATCAGAGGGATCAGGTGTCACAGGGAAAGGGCTTAAGTGAAGACAATTAAAGTCAAAGAATATCTATTAAAGAAAGCGCGAAGCCTAACTCCATTGCCTGATGCCGGAGGCTCGAGGATGGGTATCTTAGATATGGTATTAGAGGCCCCGTAAGCCTCGAAGTCATTTATACATCATAATGAAAACACCCGGAACCTTGCAATTCATCGCGTCATCAAACTCCCCGTGGGCCGTCAATTCGTGAGTTAAGCCACCGGTAGCATTAAGCGGTCTCAGTCTCCCTCCACCCTTTAGAGTCGTAAGTGCCAAGGAATAACTCATATTCTTTTGCTCAGAACTGAATTCCAACAGCAACAGGTTGTGGTGCCGCTGCTTAGAGCAGAAGAGCAGCAGCCATACCAGCAGCGGCCATGATTGCAACAGGTCCAGCAGTATGCTGCGCAGCGAGATTGTCAGGATTAGTGGTCTCACCGTCGCCACCTTCGCTGACAGGAACAGTAGTCGGGACAGCGGTGGTTTCAGTCTGGCCTTGGGAGTTGGTGGTGGTAATCGTGACGTCGCTGCTAGTAGCGGCAACAGTCGAGCTCACAACAGTGGATAGGGTGTTGGATCCAGACCCGGTAGCGGATCCCGTGGTGGTCGTAACAACCGAGGTCTGAGTCGTGGTGGAGACGACACTACCGGAGCTGACACTACCGGAGCCGACGCTACCGGAGCTGGCACTACCGGAGCTGCTAGTGCCGGTGACGGACGGCTCAAGCGTCGAGTAGATCGTAGTAGAACCTACGGTGCTAGTGATGACGGAGTCGCTCTCCGTGAGAGTAGACAGAATTTCGCTAGTGGTAACAGCGACGCCGCTGGTAACTCCCTCGGAGCCGGTGGACTATGATCATGTCAGAAGTGTGGCATGAACAAGGGCAAAGAGCTACTTACACCTGCACCGGTGGCGGGCCCAGTAGTAGAGGCAGTGGCCAAGACGGTGGTGGAAGCCGAAGCAGTGGCGCTCTGTGAAGAGACACATTAGCAAGAGGTAGCGTGGCGTCAATACATCCTCGACTTACGGCGGTGTTACTGGGGAGACCGGAGATGGCGATACCGGCATCTGTATCCGCGTTAGTATGAGGTCGAACGAAGACTCCGCTTGACACTACACTTACCGGCACAATATTGCGTGCCATAGTTGATGGACTGGGCTGCGGCGTTGGGGTCTTGGCAGTACTCGTTGGAGCAGTCTCGAATTCCGTAGAGGAAGTCGGGCTTCGTGCAAAGACAGACAGGGTCGAGGCCACAGCCAAAGTTATTGGCCAGGTTCAGCATGTTGGTAATGCAGACTTGCTAAAGACAAGGTGGTCAGCAAAGACAGCCAATGCATCAGGCCAAATTGCTCATAACACAGGTCAAGAGCTGAAATAAAGATCGAAGATGAGGACTGGCAAACTTACACCGCACTCAGGGAAGCCGGCAGGAAAGGTTGCCTGCGCCGCGGCAAGGGCGGCAGTGGAGCCGACGAGGATGGCAGAGGTCTTCATCTTGGATGCTTGACTGGCGTTGTAACTGGTTGTTGTTCCTGAGACGGCCTTGGTAAGAATTGCGGTTGCAAGAAATGGATGATCAAAAAGTCGTACAAAATAAGTGCGAGCTTGAGAGTGCGAGATGGGTTGGGAAGACAAGTTTCGTTGGATGCAGAAGTGTTGTTGATGCTTGGAAGACGGATGTGGTGCTTTGTTGAAAAAGAGAGAAATTGGGAAGACGGGAGACCGGGGAAATGATTTTGACCTGGGAGGATATTTGTTGATTGGGGTGTTGTTGACGTTTTGGTGTTTGGTGATGATGGGGAAGTAGCAGGTCTGCAAGGAAGAACCAGCAGTATGCTCTCAGGGGAAGGTACGTCAAAGGCGGTAACATAGATCCGACCCAGCTTATTTATTATCTGCAAGTCAACCCTCCCCGAAAGTAGAGTGACTCAAATTGGTGTTAAGTAAATTGGGGGAACATCAACTTATGGATGTGATGGAGGACACGAACAAGTAGGAGTGTGTAGGTAAGCATGTAATGAATACCTCGCGAGAATGATAGGATGTGACCGAATCGGGAAATTGAGGGAGGTTGTGATAGGTCAGAAGGTATGACAAGTGCCACAACCGGATTGAAACCCGCAAGGAGCTTCGATGGAACTTCTGCCCAGTACCACGTGCAATTCGATTGGGGATTTTGCTCAAAATTGCAAGGTAGGACTCACCAACTCGGAGAACGTGATTCTCGTGTTTTTATCAAATCTGATGTTGAGTGATACTTAGGCAAGGGAGTTGGCTAAGGCTCTAGGGGTAGTATGGGAGGATGTAGGTATGCAAGCGATGCCAAGTAATCGATGTATTGTTAGAGAATACCTGTGATGAGGACGAGTAGGGGAGAAGAGATACTGCAGTCGAGAATGGTTCTGTCAAGACACAAGGTGGTAGGTCGGGAACAGGGCGAAAGCGGTCAATTTATGAAACAAAGATTTATTGCTTGTTACGGCAACCCATACCCAGCCATCGGGAGGCTCTGTACTACCTGCATCATAGGTCATAACCCAAAACCAAGCTTGTTCCAATACTGACAAGAAAGCAAGCCGGTTTTCCCCAGGCTCACCTACTAGTAGCACTATTACTTTGTACATGGAACTTGCATGGCAGACATCAGATATCCACCTCCGCTTTCCGTCATACATCCGGGGTGGGTAACCCATACTGATGCCGAACACGTTTACAGCTTTGATGTAAATATTCGAATACTGCTTGGTTGACACTACTTGATGTAGCTAGTACTAGTGCTTCTGGCCAAGGCGCACTTGCACGCGGTTGGCGGTGACGTGGTTGCAAAACAGAAGCTCAGGAAGCCTCATCGACTAATTATTATGGGTAGCGACTGGACTCTTCCCAATTCGAGGATTGCATATACATGAACGATTATCACTACACACTACCACTACATGGAGGAGGTAGGTATCCGCTAGGGCAACATGAGGTCGATCTGTGTGCGAAGCTCAATGTAATTCTCCAATAATCGCATCGTCTGCTGTATTGAGAATAGAAAGCACGTTTGCTACAGAGTCGGGCGAAGCGTTTCACGGCCAAAATCTATCCTATCTAAATCACGATACTACGCATTGGGCAAAGGACCCTGTTCGATAAAGTTCCGGGATGCCCCTGGATATGTATGTAGGTGAAGCATAACCCACCAATGGTAGCTTAAATTCATATATAAAAGCGCACACCAGCTGCGCAGAACTTGGAAATCTACAGAGTCAAGAGTGACTAGCAGGGATGGAATCAAGCATGCATCCACTGCCGCCATAGGCAATTACATGGGGTATGACAGGGGTCTACGGCACAAATCCCTTCCCCGTGTCGGCCACATCAAGAAGATATCGCAATTTCATTTCCGTATCCCATACGTGAAAGTTCCATTCCGGATCCGTTCACGATGTAGGGCCAACTTAAGGTAATCAATTATTTGCTTCACAAGGTAGCCTACCGTAGGCATCTCGGCCGCGAATATTCGATTACACGCTCGCTAAACCGGACGCTCTTTGTTCCAGGTTTTCAGTTGGCTTGGAAGTTGCACGGGAACCCTTCAGCATCAGGAAGGCGGTGCCTGCTCCGATAACCGATAATGGAATTATCATCATAGCCGGATCTAGATTTCCAGAAGCTCATGTTTGGGTGGTAAGAGAACGATGTTGACGTGAGATGCTACATCTGGACGGGTTCAACTTCCTACATGTGGTACGTACAGAGCCCGGATGCCGATTACCCTTATTAGAGAGGGCTGAATGGTTCAGATCACGGTGCCCAGGTGGCTACCATATGCGATAGCTAAGCCGCAATACTGACATTTCATTGGCCAATCCTAAGTACATACACACCTCCTCGGCTGACGGGGCGGGCTATACCGTTAGCACCTACAGTAACAATAGCTGGAGCTACAGATCTAGTAGGTAGCTCGGGAACCCAAGAAAACCGTCAGCTGAGCAGGGTAATGGAGGCTGTTTGCTTTGTGCCTTGTCTCAACTAAGAAGCTAGAGAGGTCAGTTTGGATGCATTAATGCACCAGTATATGGCGATGTGGAAAACTGGACAGTGGAAAGAATCAAGTAGTGAACGACCTCTGGTCAATCTGCCGCGAAAGTACTCTCGACGCGAGATGTCGTGTCCAAATGAGGTCATGCATACGAGACATACCAGCCGTTTTCTTGCAGTATATTGATATGACATCAGAGGCTTACTTAATCCAAGATACCTATTCTCAATCATCTCAACTGCTCTAACAGTCTACCTACACCCTCCACTCCTGCAGTGTGTAGCAAACATTTCATAAATCATACGACAGCCCTGTGGACTCCTACTGGTAGTACCTATAGCTGGCTACCTCCCGAATATTGATGTCATTCCGGCAGAGCTGTGCCGTCCCCCCTCCTCAAATCACTAAATCAAGGCCACATTCTCCCGCTAGCCTCCACAGCAACGGATTCTTGGCGGAGTGTTCCTGGCCAACTGGAGACGGCTTGCGGCAGGGCCAGCGCGACCCATGCCACTTGGGAACTCTGACTGGGAATACCCAGCTTGAGGAATCTTTGGTCACGTTGTGTTACCTCCACTGTTGTCTTAAATAACCCGCACCTTTCGTGCAACTCCATTCGGGGAACAGAGGTTTCAACGTGTTACTAGAACGCGAACTAACATTTATGACGTTCTTCGCATCATACTGGTTTTATATCGGCATAGGCCCAATTCGGCCTAAGCAACCCATGCAGTCTATAGTCCTAAAGATGCTTGTTACTAATTTTCCGCGTATCATGGAGAAGTGCCTTAGCCGCCGAATCACCATTCCATTAGGCGGCCTCTTACGTTCGCGGGGTCCTTGTCGGCCGGACTATCAGTCGCAAATGGCACTGCATCTGCCGACATTCCTCGGCCCCGGACGAAGGAGTCATTCAAGCCACGGTTTTTTTTTATTAGTCTGGAGCTTCTTTCCGCTCGTCTTGTGGGGCCTGGAATGACACAAGATCTGCCCAGAGTATCGAAGGGCCACGAGCGGGATCGAGATAGGCGAAGGTGGCACTCGGCCGAAATTCTCTTCCCGGAATTGATCAGCGGTTGTCGAACAGGATTTATGACAGCGTTTCCGGCTTGGTCCCTTTCGTGAACGAATTGGCGAAGTGAAACAGGACGAGATTTGAGTAGAGCCTGTGGATTCTTCTTGTTCTTCGGTGTTACCCTGACAGTGCGCTCATCACTCATCAGATAATAATTATCTTTTCATGCCAGGCGGAGCGCTCTACTGTACCCCAATTGCGCGCCTCTGTACGTATTATCTCTGGTCCGTGCTTACCGGATGCACGGTTCGACTGTTTCTGATTGGTGCCGTCACAGCTCTGACGACGCGGCTCCGATATATCGTAACAGCGCCCGCTCATGCACCATGATGCGCTGTAGTACCAATTATGGCTACATTTGTGCTAAGAACGGAGATGATTATAACAGGCGGCTGCGTTAGAAGAGACGCATTTTGGCTCGTTATCCCCGAGCCCTGCGATCCCGAAAGAGCATCGCGACGATGCCATCGTCTCGCCAAGCCACTTAAAACGAGGTAGCTTATCCAAAGAGCCCGTGTAACATGCCGCTTTTCATAGCGTCATGTGTCTTATAGAGCAAACATGTGCTCCTTCTATCCCGATGGATAACGAGGTAAAGCAGCCAAGACACCGTCTTCGCGAACAGAAACTCTCTCTCCTGGTAACCTGCCTATTGAGCTAACCAACGTCGTATGATATAGCGGGATGTACAAGTCCTAGTGCCGCTCTGTGGCATTCGAAATCCTATTGATTTAACACTTATTAACTGCCGGCCGCATTGGCTATCCAGAGCTCGGCCGGTAGGACTCTTGGTGGGAATGCACCGCCGAAATCCGCCGACTTTATCAGGACAATGGACGTCTCTGTACGAGAGGGTAGGAGAGGTGACTCGGGATCAATGGACATATCAGAACTCTAACTGGATCCTAAGTCAGAAAATTCCGGATGGTTCCTAAAGACGGTGGCCTTCACCTAATCAGAGCGTTGCACCCAACATGGGAATGTTCGCCATCGAAATCTCATATCCATCGCCCTGACCATACCGGTCTTGGGGCAGATTGCCAGGTCGTTTAGCATGGACATCAGACTCCGCCAAGCGCAGAGCATACATAATCGACAAAGCCCGCTCGCCAAGCCCCGACGGCAATCGACTTGATGCACAGGCAATAATAATACGGACCTAAAACTCGCTCAACTCCAAGTGCGGACATCTATTTCCGCCCGGTCCAAACGTGGTCATTTTGTCACCTCTCCAGATTATAACGGAGCCTTGACAAGACTGGAGATATCCTGGCAGACAAATTCAAAATCGTCCTCACGGGCTCGATCCCCTTCTACGGCTCGCGCAGCGGCCCTTACCTGCCAAGAACCGCCCGCCGGTAGCGATGGGGATATAAAGCTATCCAAACAGCGCTGAAGATGCGATGAAATGTACTGCTGTCCAGGCAAGGTTCTCCGGCCAAATCGTTTAGGGGGCTATAATCAACGCGCTGCCCGTGGCGGAACGGTACCCTTGTTTCCCGGGACATCGTAGGTGTCGACTACCTGCCTCCCGGGGTCATGGGTAGGTACATGGCATTCGACAAGATATTGTCCCATCAAAAAATCAGGACGTCCGACTCGTCCAACAGCATGATGACGGTCGACCCGAGGATGAAAAAGTCGACCCCCGAGACGGACTATGCTGGTGAGCAAATGTCACCGACGAGCACGGCGGTAGCTACTTAGTAAGAAATGACCCCTCTGGCGATCGGAAAGCCCTCCCCACCCCCCTGTCACCGCCGCTGGTTCTCTGTCCCAGGCTGGCCCTGTCGAGCGAGGCCGTTGGCGGCGAGAGAACAAGTAGGGGATAAGCCTCGATACCTACTGATATTGTGGCGTTTCCACTCTTACCCAACCGGGTACCCGAGTTCAAAGGAATATACCGATATTCGTACGGATGTATGGAGTCTAGAAAGCAACGCAGCCACCCGTCGCGTAGATAGCTGTATCCAAATCGTCCTGGATCGTGGAGGAAGTAGATAGACAAGGATCCCCTCCTAGTCGCGGATGATCTGTATCCTGATCTAGCTGGACTGTTAAACTCGTTATATGGAACAACAATTCACCGAGTACCTATGTAAGTAATAACTGCTCGATAAGGAGGCGGACTACCAGAAGGCCTTGAGCAGTTTGTAGTGAGGTCATAATCATTCATAAACCGGACCAGCTCACCGGTACATATCTCAAAGTATGGTAGAGAAAAGCTACATCCTCTCAACAGTGTACCTAACGTAACCCGAAATCCATACAGCCATGGCATCAATGCAAAGCTGGGCCTCCAAAAGTGCCCGTCCCCGTACAAAAATAAGAGACCGCCCCTTCTCTACTGTCTCGTAGTACGTACAAATGCATTGATGCTTCATCTTTTCATTTATCTTCCTGCCTCCTAGTGCCTTCGAATCGGAATACCGAAAGACTCCCGGGTATGCGCCAGCATACTAAGGTAGAATTGCCTCATTCAGTGTTAACCCGTCATATTAGATCCATTCCGTCGTTCGTCAACCATCACGTATCATTATCCTCATCCATATTCCTGAGCTCCGTAGCGGGCGGGAGCCTTAGCCGCTGCACATCACGCAGGCGTCGGGGTTCTCGATGCTGCCTGTAGGAAGACGATCAGTAACCTGCTATGGGAATGGTAGATAGGGCCTGGTGGAACTTACATGCCAACACGGCATCGGCGTAGATGTCGTACTCGCGCTCCTTACTCTTCTCCGCCTTGTCCTCGTCTTGGGCGGGAGACTTGTCGCCGTCGAGAGCTGGGTCTGGGAGCTCCTCCGCCTTGATGGTCTCCGTCGGCTCCGTGGGCAACGCCTTGGGGCTCTCACCCTCATCGACGTCCGCTCTGAAGGCGGGGGCTTTTGACGGAGATGCTACGGGACGAGGTGCCCTGGCTTCCTTCAGCGGCGGAGGAGTAGTGCTGGGTGCCGGCATCCCATTTGCGTTGGCGTTGTTGCTGGTGACCTCTGGCTTGGCATACATGGGCTTCGGGGCGGGAGGAGAGTGAGTGGATGTGTAGCTACCCGACGGCGGTGCCCGCTTCTTGAGAGCGCCGATCTTGGTCGCTGGGGAGTCGGCGACCTTGAGAGCCTCCTGGTCGACGGTGAACTGAATAGGCTGAGCAGCAGCTTGGGTACGGAGGTAGTACATGCCCGTCTTGAGACCGAGCTTCCAGCCTGTGAAGTGCATGCTGGTAATCTTGCCCATCGTGGGATCCCTCATGTGGATGTTCAGGGACTGACTCTGGTCGATAAAGGCACCACGATCAGCGGCCATCTGGACAACAGTTCGCTGGGAGATTTCCCAGACCGTCTTGTACAGGGCCTTGACATCCGCGGGGATGTTGGGAATATTTTGGATAGAGCCACCTTCAGCGATAATGCGGTTCTTCATGCTGTCGGACCAGAGACCCATGTCAACAAGGTCCTTAAGCAGCCAAGGGTTGACTACCTGGAACTCGCCGGCAAGAACACGGCGTTGGTAAATGTTCGAGGTGTAAGGCTCGAAGCACTCGTTGTTACCCAAGATCTGGGATGTACTGGCGGTAGGCATGGGAGCCATCAATAAGCTGTTCCGGACGCCATTCTGTTTAATCTGCTCCTTCAAGGTAGCCCAGTCCCAGAGGTCAGAGGGAGTGACATTCCACATGTCGTATTGGAGGATACCCTGAGAGACGGGGGAGCCTTCGTAGGTGGAGTAAGTTCCCTCAACCTTAGCAATCTCCATCGAGGCAGTCAAGGCGGCGTGGTACATGGTCTCAAAGATTTGCTTGTTCAACTGCCTGGCTTCTGGAGACTCGAAAGGCATGCGGAGGGCAAGGAAGGCATCAGCGAGACCTTGGACACCAAGACCTATCGGGCGGTGTCGCATGTTGCTGTTGCGTGCCTCCGGGACGGGGTAGTGGTTGACATCAATGATCTTGTTCAAGTTGCGGACAACCACCTGGGTGACCTCGTGTAACTTTTGGAAGTCGTAGACGCCGTTGTTATAGTCAACGAATGACGGTAGGGAAATAGAAGCCAGGTTACAGACTGCTACCTCGTCCGGCGCACAGTACTCGATAATCTCAGTGCAAAGGTTGGAGTTGCGAATGGTACCCAGGTTCTTCTGGTTGCTCTTGCGGTTGGCATGATCCTTGTATAGCATGAAAGGGTTACCCGTCTCGGTCTGAGCCTCCAGAATGGCGTACCACAGCTTCTGGGCTTTGACCGTTTGACGACCGCGGCCCTCAGCTTCATATCTCTCATATAGCGCCTCGAACTCATCGCCGTAGACATCGGCAAGACCAGGGCACTCATTAGGGCACATTAGGGTCCATTCGCCATTCTTCTCGACACGTTTCATGAAGAGATCGGGGATCCACAGAGCAAGGAAGAGATCACGGGCACGGACTTCCTCCTTACCGTGGTTCTTGCGGAGGTCAAGGAATTCGAAGACGTCCGAGTGCCATGGCTCGAGGTAGATGGCGAAAGCACCGGGCCGCTTGTTGCCACCCTGGTCAACGTATCTCGCAGTGTTATTGAAGACACGCAGCATGGGGACAATACCATTTGAGGTACCATTGGTGCCGGCAATGTAGGAACCGGTGGCCCGGATTCTGTGGACGTTCAGACCAATACCGCCAGCCATCTTGGAGATCATAGCGCAGGTCTTGAGGGTATCGTAGATGCCCTCGATACTATCATCCTTCATGTCGACGAGGAAGCAAGACGAGAGCTGTGGTTGGGGGGTGCCAGCATTGAAGAGAGTCGGGGAGGCGTGTGTAAAGTACTTCATCGACATGAGGTTGTACGTCTCAATGACCTTCTCGACATCATCGCCCCAGATGCCAACAGCCACACGCATGATCATGTGCTGGGGCCTTTCGACAATCTTGCCATCGAGCTTAAGGAGATATGATCGCTCGAGAGTCTTGAAGCCGAAATACTGGTAGTTGAAATCTCGGTCATAGACAATGGCAGAGTCTAGTTCCTCCTTGTGTCTCATTACGCTCTCGTACGTCTGCTGAGAGATCATAGGGGACGCCTTGCCGTTCTTGGGGTTGACATAGTGGTACAAGTCGCTAACGACGGCCGACCACTGCTTCTTGGTCTGCTTGTGTAGGTTGGATACAGCAATACGCGCGGCTAGGATGGCGTAATCTGGGTGTGTAACGGTCATATAGGCTGCGGTCTCGGCCGCCTGTACAAAAGTAAGGTCAATAGGAGTGAAAATATAGATTTGGGTCGTGGAAGGCAGCATACGAGATCGTCCAGCTGTACTGTGGTAACACCTCCGTAGACGCCGGAGATAACCTTCTGAGTGATGGCAACGGGGTCGACATGGTCGGCATCGAGGCCGTAACACAACCTCGAGACCCGTGCTGTGATCTTGTCGAACTGGACACGCTCCTGGCGTCCGTCTATGACATTTCTTAGTGACTGCCGGCTTCATGTCATGGCAGGAGTAGAGAGATCAACATACCACGTTTCTTAACGTACATGGTGACAGGTAGGTAGAGGGTTACAAACGACCCGTGGAAGACAAGGAAGAATAAAGTAGTTTACAGTATTAAAGTTACAGCCGCCCGGATGAAGAATGGTCAGTGAGGGTATCAAGTAAGAGCGGCGGAGCTTTGCTGTGCTGATGAGGAGTGGAAGTTCGGGGTTGAAAATACCGGCAAGAAGTCGGGCTTCTTATATGGAAGGACGCGATTTTACGTGGCAGCGCGTTCAGCCCACTTAGCGCGTGGAAAAAAACAACCCTTATTATTAAAGAACCAACCCCCTGTAGTTTTTAAGCCACCTGGCTGCCTGGCATTGAGGCCTGTAACATTTCTGCAACCTCTTTACCTTAGATGGTTGTCCAGTTACAACCGGGCTACAATCTTATCTAATCAGTACCCACCGAAAAAGCGTGACGCCAACGCGGGGTCCATTAATTGATGTTGCTTTGCGCGTAAATTAGTGTCAATTTACTTGGCAACTACCTACGCTGCGAGTCATTACTGTTATATATGTGCAGCCGTCTCCAATGCACCGGTATTGCAGTTCTTGCTTTGACAATATGTGCACACAGCCGTGGAAATACTTGGTTCAATCTCTCAGCCTTATCAGTTCGAACGTCCATTGACGAATCAAGGGCGTCAGCACACACTCTAGTTAGCCCAGCTGACCCATCGATTATCTCAGTGACATCTAGTTGACGGGCTTATAACTGGAGGCCAATAACTGATATGCCAGTCCAGGAGCGGTGTCGTGGCTCGGGGACTTCTCCGGAAGAGCCGCGTTGACCCCCGGTCCCCCATAAACGACCGGCATCTTAACGCATTCATCAGTTTGATATTGCGGTGACATATAATATCCTATTCCTATAGGGAAGCTTAATCCCTAAGAAAACCGTCTGGAGCTTGCGGAATGAGGCTCCCATATGCTTTCTTGAGGTGGACTTCCCGACGTTCATAAAATTCTGATGCACCGAGCCACGAGAGGCTCTGGTTTCAGCCTGTAGTGATCTCACTTTCCATAAGTTCCAAAACAATCGAAATACTGCACTTCATCGTCTCATCAATAGCCTTCGCTGGCTTCACTGTCGTGATCCTCGGTTGTCAGTATCAGGAGCTTGCAGTCTCGGTCTCTATAAAGAATCGCAACGGCGACTTTACGCATGAAGCGCCACGCAATGATGTCGAGGTACAAACTCCATACTGAACTTAGTCCAGCCGGGCTGTACTTACAGTCAGAAGCTCCTTATAGATGCGAGTCCCCGGAATCCCGAAGAAAATAGTCTGAGTCTCTACTGGCATTAAGAGCAATAGTATGTCGATGTCGGCGGCACCTCTGACAGCACAGCAACATATTGCGAACCAGTCTCTGGGCCGGGTAAGGCTTCGAAAATCTTGACCCACGGTATTAGTTTCGATCGTGCATACTGCCGTGTGGGTTCTTGCTTTGCAACACATCCGGTATCCACGAACGGTCTGTCCCATGTGATTTGCTAATGCATCGGCAGAGGACCCCTTTTGGCGTATAGGACCTCTTTACTCTTACACCTACTGGACTGGCGTCCGGCAAAGAGCCCAGTGACAGGAAGGGAATCCCGTGAAGATGGTGGTCTCCAAATACGACACTAACGTGGTACAGGAGATTTCCCCGACAACAACTATAACTATAGTTATGTCAATTACGCTCTTGCCGAGGGCTACAGCGCCTCTGTATACGATAGGCTCGGTATCGGGCAGTCCTCCGCTGTCGGCGAGCCATGGACGGAGATCCGACCACGGCTCGAGATCTCGTCGCTACACACCCTGACGGCCATGCTCCGTGACACCACCGTCTCCGGCATTCCTGCCAGCTACGACAAGATCTTCCAGGTCGGCCACAGTTTCGGCAGCCGGTTGACGTACAATCTCGCGGCCCCTTATGCGGACGAGGCTATCTCCGATGGCATCACGCTTACGGGCTTCAGCCACGCGACATTCCTGGCCGATACCCGAATGACCGCCCCTATTTCGGCCTCAGGGCGAAATTCCTCTCGGTGAATAAGCTGCCGCAGTTCGCCGACTATCCCGACGGCTACGTAGCGGTGGGCAACAAGCGCGCTCTGCAGGCCGATTTTTTCGCGCCGGGAAACTTTGACGCTGATATCCCAACGGCGGCTTTCGAGCGTACGGCCGATCGCGGCCGACAAGCTTCTGACCCTGAAAACCCCGGAAAACGTAAATAGGGCGTATACTGGGCGGGTACTCCTCGTTGTGGGAGGTAAGCCGCCCAGTATTGGCATTTACTCGATACAACATTGTGATGCACGTTCGAATTTATTTTGAGACCAGAGAGATATTCCTGCCTGCCGTGTAGCTTGCAGTATGAGCATGCGGTCATTACCCGCAAGATCGCAAGAACTTTTCAAGAACACTACAGACTTTAATCTTGTCCTGATAACGGGCCCTTCTCCTGGCCTCAATTTTACTAGTGCCCCTATGGTGGGTACCGAGAGACCTGCAAGTTGCTGACTTCGAAGTAGGAGTACATCTATATGACTGCTTGTGGTGCTGTTTTGGGCTTTCTGGACGCAAGAATCTAAGGGTTGAGGCTAGGACCGTCATCTGAAAAACGACAGCGAGTTGGTTGTTGCTTACGCTGAGATTTAACGAGCGTGGGGTATTGTAGGTTGAGGTGGGTAACAGAAAAGGGGCGGCCACGCCGTCTTCATCGGTATCGTTCCCCTAAGAAAGAATAAGACTAAACCCTGAATATACCTTACCTCTCGGCCGGAGATGTTTGTGACGTCTCCTAAATATATCTACCTACGGTTGAGGGGTTGCATGGGGCAGCGCGGTATAAAAGGTACTCTCCAGATCGCTATGTACCTTCTTAACTACTAGATCGCTGTACAAATCACGGACGTCGCGTAGCTTTCCAGGTCTCTGCGGTCATTGCCCAGTGGCCTCCCATAATGCTCGCACCCATAGAATTAGTCGAGGACCTATTATGTGTGTGATTAGACGGCTGCTAGACCGTTGGTTTCGGGGCGGCGCCACTCACTAGCCCCTTGTTATCACTCTACCTAAGAATAACTGGCCTCGTATTCTGCTCGAGGATATGTGTATAGGTCCAATCGAGGCCTGATAGAAATCACAATCCTTTGAGCTGAGAACCATGCCGTCTAACGCCCTTATCGAAACCGACAAGACATCCATCTACGCACTGCAGCAAGGAGACAATGTTCAACTTAGTCACAGATCTGTCTTGAAAACAGTTCACAGTATCCTTACCCAAGAGGATCGGCCTCAACCCGTAGAGGGCAGTCGCTCCAGAATAGAGATACTAGCATACCATTTCCGCCTACGACCGCAAACCAGCCAGAGGGAGCGAGTCTCCCATAACTGCACTTGTCGGGAGTGTGACCGAAGCCTTAATTCTCAATCGAGAGGACTTTTCGGGTCACCCAGGGCCATCTTGGTTTCTGACAACACGATTGGGTCGTTGGGCCAATCAACTGGGGCCAAGAACTTATCAGCAATTCGTCAATGCGACACGGCCCCCTACATGCACCACGACCTGAATGACCATCCGCGGTTCGGTGATCTCGAGATGTTATCCACCGGATTCTAATTGTCGGAAATGCCAGAGATGCCGTGTATCCAGCTCTATAATTTTGTAGAACGCTAATTTGTCCCAAGAAGTGGACGTTCCCGAGAAAGCTCGTACCTATTAGAATGACTCAGCACGAATATCATTAGCATCCGAGTCAAGTGTTGTGAGGGTTCAGTCTTTCTCGATATTTGTACGAGGTTCAATTAAAGATACATAAACCCCTGTCAAACGCGCCTAGGTCGCGAAAACACGTGCCAAGTCATACCCCCGTCCGAGCTAGCGGCAGATCAATCAGAATTCTTGGCATAATTGGGAACTCATGCTAAGCTCCATGGTGACAGTTACTCAAAAACGGCGCAAGGTTTTACCTAAGCAGGAAATATACTCGACTCAAATATTAAGCATCCAAAAAGAAGGACCAACCGATGCGCCGGACTCTATGATATTACGGACGTCTCCTGCGTGTCGTCTTGCATGTCCCGTATTATCGTTCAATCGCCATCAGATTCCAGCACTTGCTGTGAGAAGTATCTCATTGATATTGTCAGTGCCTAATAACATGGCTACTGAGAGCGCCAGCCCCACGGCTGCAGCCGCACCTGTGACGTATAAGCCGCGATATGTCGATGTAAGTTACGGGGATCGGGAGATTGCCAACTATTCTATGAAAAAGGAAAAAGAGGAAAATGTTGGGTCTAATCTTGAGGACGTCTCCACGGAGGAGTCATGCACGACCCCTTGATCCTGTTCAGGTATTCTTGTTCAGTCCATTCACTAATCGGGTAGGACTAGATTGGCATCAACCTCGCCGACCCGATCTTTCGGGGCATATACCACGGCACCCGGCGCCACCCAGACGACCTCGGCGCCGTCATCTCGAGGGCGAAGGAGGTCGGGTGCCAGAAGCTGATCGTCACCGGCTCCGACTTCAAGAGCTCCAGGGACGCCCTCGAGATCGCCAAGGAGTACCGTGAGTGACAGACATCGCGCTACACGGCGGCGGAAGAAACCAAACGCGCATGCTGACTTGACCATCCGCATCCCCAGCCGGAACCGTCTACACGACGGCGGGCATCCACCCCTGCAGCAGCGCCATTTTCGGCGCCGCGCACGCGCCGCGGGACGCGGACGGGCACACGCCGCCCTGCGACCCGGACCCGTCACAACCCGTATCCGAGGAGGACGAGCCGGACGCCGCCAAGACGGCCTCGATCATAGCGGAGCTCGAGGCGATCGTCGCGGGGGCCCGGGGCCGGCAGCACCCGAGCCCGCTCGTCGCGCTCGGCGAGTTCGGGCTCGACTACGACCGGCTGCACTACTGCCCGCGGCGGCTGCAGCTGCACTCGTTCGCGGCGCAGCTGGAGCTGGCGCGGCGGCTGGACCCGCCGCTGCCGCTGTTCCTGCACTCGCGGGCGGCGCACGGCGACTTCGTGGGCCTGCTGCGGGCCAAGCTCGGCGCGCGGCTCGAGGGCCTGCGGGGCCGCCGCGCCGTCGTGCACAGCTTCACGGGCACGGCCGCCGAGCTGCGCGAGCTGCTCGACCTCGGCCTCTACGTCGGCGTCAACGGGTGCAGCTTCAAAACGGCCGAGAACTGCGCCGTCGTGCGCGAGATGGACCTGTCGCGGCTGATGCTGGAGACCGACGGCCCCTGGTGCGAGATCAGGCCCAGCCACGAGGGCTGGAAGTACCTGGTCGAGGCGGGAACGACCGCTGCTGCTTCGGGCGCCGGTGCCGAGTCGACCGCCGCTAACTCTACTATCCCCTCGGCACAGACCCAAACCCCGGCTTCGACCTCGGGGACGTCGACGCCGGCATCGGGAGCCGCCCCGGATCAACAAAGGCAACAGCAGCAGGGATCGAAGAAGAAGAAGCCGCAGAGGAAGGAGCCCGAGGTGCCGGAGCGCTTCCCGTCGGTGAAAAAGGAGAAGTGGACCACCGGTGCCATGGTCAAGAGCCGCAACGAGCCGTGCACGATCGAGCGCGTGGCCAAGGTGGTCGCGGGCATCAAGGGCGTCGCCGTCGAGGAGGCGTGCGAGGCAGCGTGGCGCAACACGGTGGCCGTTTTCGATCTGGGGGATGTAGAAGGACAGCCGAAGCGTACGTAGAGGAAATAGATATAGAATAGAGGGGCCCGCATTATAGAGACGCCGGGCTAGACAGACTAAAGCGAAAAAGTGCTATGCATGATGAGGAAAAGGTTGCTTGTACATAGCAGTCGACTGCAGGACGGATACCGGGAAGTCATTGGACGGAGTAGCATAAGCTGAGAGCGGCGCGTTGATATTGCAGAACGAGATGCCCGCAATGGGTATATACTATGATGTACCTCCAAACCAGTAGTAAGCCTCCGATGCAATGTCTAAACCCCCCTGAGCGAGCCCCAACGCCATGCCTCTAGCAGACAAATGCCACCTCGGAAATTCCTTGACGTCGGTATCTTCAGAATCCCACCCCTTTATGTCCGCGGACCCGACCGTGACTGATAGCCCCGATCGTAACGCCCTCCTCTCCCGTCATCCACCCGGGCATCCGCTCTCCGTCGACGATTCCCGCCTCGACGAGTTGTCTCACACCCGCGAAGACATGCGTGCCATGAAACGTGAGCCGGATGCGGGGCCGCCAGACCCCTCCTTCCTCCGCATCATCACCGTCACCAGCATCCGCATCTTGATCCAGCTGCGCGAATTTCTGGTCGACGTTGCTCCGCCTTCCCCTTGCTTTCCGCGCAGGCGGCGGCTCCCCGGCTCCTGCTTCCCTCTCTTCCGTAGTGGCAGCAGCATCAACAGCGGCAGACGCAGCGTCGGGGAACGGGTCCTCGATCATGACGTCCAGCCGCTCGACGCCCTTCCCGTCGTCGATCTTCGCGGAATGCCCGAACCGCGCCTGCGCGACCGCCGCGGCGCGCTTGAGGGCCCTCTCGTGCTGCGCCTCGGCGGGATCCGCCGGCGGCTTCCACTTCCTCTTGTTCGTCTTCGAGCCCCCCTCGGCGTCCGAGAGCGGTGGCGTCGGCAGCAGCACCGCGCTGAGCGGCGACTCGCTGACGCCGGCGGACTTCTTGACGACGTCGCTGGGGTTGGGGTCCCTCGAGGCGAGGGCGGATGTAGTAGTAGAGGGGGAAGAGGCGTATATTCCCCACCCGCCGCCGGCGCCGTTCGTCCGCCCGGCCCCCTTGGTGTGGAGCAGCGCGGATAGGTTGCGGGTCGAGAAGCCCGTGGGCACGAAGGTGTAGCGCTCGCGCGGGCGCGAGAGCGCTTTGGGGATGGCGTCCACGACGAGCGCGCGAAGGCTGCGCGACTCATTACCGCTCGTTCCCCTTCCCGCCGGCCCCGTGTTGCCAGACGCTTGTGCGGCGGAGATGTAGATGTGCGGTGACGCATCGGGAAACGCGATGTAGATGGTGCGAGCGGCGTCGAAGCTCGTGACGCGTCGGCCGCTAGCGCCGGCGCGACTCCTATTGGAGACGGCGAGGCTGGTGCTGTACGGCGAATCGAGGACGAAGACGCGCAAGAGCAGCAGCGGAAGCCCCTTCGGCCGGTCGAAGTTGTAGTGCGCCTTGACATCGGGCGGGACCTCGGCCTGCAGGTTCTGCAGGAAGGTGGAGGGGTGGAAGCGCGGGACGGCGAGGGACTCCTCGTCGTGCCTCTGCCTCCCGCTCTCGGCGTCGTCCTCGGTCAGGGGGTTCCGCAGGCGCTGCACGCGGTACGCCGTCCACTTCAGGGAGCCCGGGTGCTCGTACAGGTGCTGCAGGTCGGCCATGGCGAGCTGGTACAGCGTCAGGCCGTGGCGCCAGTCGCCCTCGACGATGCGGTCGAGCACCTCGCGCTTGCTGCCCTTGCCCGCCTGCAGCGAGGCATAAAAGTCCTGCAGCTCCGCGAGCGAGCGCGCCGGCGGGTAGAAGTCGCCCTCATACTCGTCGTCGTCGTAGTCGTCAGCATCGTCACCACCTCCTCCTTCTTCGCCTTCGGACGCGGCTCGTCTTCTTCTGCGCAGGAGCGGCGGGCAGAGGGGCAGGTTCTTCTCGTCGAGCCAGTCAAGGACGAGCGATATGAGGGTGGGCCGCGAGAGGCGGTTCAGGGCTTTGAGCACGGCACTGTTCGTGGGGTCGACACGAATGGAGGACGATAGACGGGCCGCGGTCGGCAGCGATAAACGGGCCATCGTTTGCGCTGTTACATCACATGCGGTCTAAGCGCGTAGCATGCTTCTATGAGATAATTGTACTCCAAGTATGGATGATGGACGGTAGTGGGTTTGCGAAAGGGGAAACGCGTTGATAGTTATTATGATTAAGCGCGTCGCGGGGCTGAAGTGTCAATTGCAGTTGTGCCCGACCCCCGATAAAAAAACCTATACAAGTCGAAACGCTACTATACTCCTTACAATACTTCGTTCGTATACTGCCTACTAAATCGTCAAGATGCACTTCCCCTTTGCTCCAAAGTCTTTCCTTCTCCCTACTATCTTGTTCAACGATAACATAAAGACGATGCTGCTTAAGCCAAGGAGGCTAAGTTGCACCGATCCTTTCCAAGAAGCCGTCTTATCAATAAATAAAAGCTTGTCTACGGTAGTACAGTAGTCTGGCATTAGCGCTATGCGTTGAGGGGCTGCTTGGTAATCCTGAGGTTGATTAATAATTCAACCATGGACTGACGGCTTCCGTATTCGGGCAAGCCGGTACACAAGTACACGTGGTAGCGTCAACGTTAGGTTAGGGGCTCACGCCCTTCCGAATGTCCTCTCGTCCGAGCGTGAGACAACCCGATCAGCGTAATGGAGGTGGGCTCTCTGATGTGCGCTCAGCATCATTGATGTCATCATGTTCCGGTAATTGCGGATTTCCAAACCCATGAAAAGCGATCCACGTTCATTAGGTTCTAATCCGCTTTGAACAGAAGTCAGTTTAAAAGTCGTTAATGATAGGTAGAATAATATTTACTCGGGCTGGCCAAGTTGCGTCTGACTGAAAACGGTAAATCGAAAGCACGTGGGAGCAATCTGGTTGGCTCTAAGGTTCATTGATGAGAGACCCCACTGGTAATACTATGCGAACCTCGATACCAGTGTCCATGTTTCCATGAGAGAGAGCATTGAAGCCCGGAAATCCGTTACTGGAGGTCCGAAAGCGCGCAAATGCGGCTTTGTTAACTGACTGGGTAGCTCGTCTTTGGCGCTCGAGTTATAATACTACTAGGTATTGTAGATATCTTTGTAGGTACATACCGAGTACCAGTAGGGGATTGCTTTGCTCGAATGTTCGCTCAATGAGCAGCATCGTACAACCTTATCAGAGGTAGTGAGCTCGCATTACAATGAATGCGGGGTTCAATTTGCGCCCTCCAAGAGCATGTCTCTCCCTCCAACTAGATTTCTTCAGGTGGCGTTATACATAGATCTTGCCCCCCCCGCGTGCGTTGTGGGAACAAGTAAAGTGGGGTCGATTTGTACTTGTTATTACGTACAGTAGTAAGGCAGGGTAGGCGGTTAATACAAAAATTCGGGCACTTTCAATTAACCGTCCAACGACATTTCAGATAATAACTCCTTAGTTTCAACAGATAGGCATATACGGGAACTTCAAAGCCGTTTCCAACTATTCCTTTATGTGTGTATATTTTTCCAGTTTTTTATGTCTTCTGTTTTCGTATCAGAATCGCCTACGAAATCCTAAGCTCATTTGGGTCATATCGCGAATTTATGCAACCACATGGTGGATAACAATAAGGTTCATTCGAGGAGGTCCAGCACGACGGCTCTACTCTTTTTGTCTTAAACCAGCCCGTTATCCACCATTGGCGCCACAGCCAGCCGGCAATTATTCGTCCATTACTACTTCTACTCCCGTCGTTTTTGCCTATACCCAAGGTAACTAAATCACCTGGTAGCCAACCCACTGCTCCACCAGATTAGAAATCACTCCGATCGGATTCCAGATTTTCTCCGGCACTATTAGCAATTTGTATCCCTTTCTCTACCCGACAACATTATCGTCATCGAAATCGCTATCTCGCGAGAAGAATTTGAGAGACACCACATACAGCGAGGATCGCGCAACTCCGCATGCTGATTGCGGACCGCTGTGATTACTAGGAGGACAGCGACTCGGTGGAAATAGGGAAAAGGGAAAATGACCAATTACGGCCGCCGTGGTCACGGCGTCAACATGTCACAATACATCTCAACCCTCAACGAGGTCCCTCAGGATGTCTCGCCCGAGGAGAGCAGCACCACCCTCGAGGAGGAGCTTGCTATGTTCACCAATACCAACTTCATCGACTGGGATACACACAACAACAGCACCACCACCACCACCACCGCCAGCAACCCGCAATCGTCTGTCAACTTGGATTTAGACAGACAGCCGGCTACGACTGCCGCGCCGTCCGCTCCCGCTCCAGACACCCCGGGTTCCGACCCATTGGCTGGAGGAGAGTTGGCCGCTTTCGATTTCAACAACATAGGTTAGTACCCTCGAACGTTTCAATTATTCACTCATAGCTGCCTTCAACCTACTTGGCATCCTTTCACCTTTGTTTGATATCACCTCGTACATCTCTTGGCCTTCTTCTTATCCTCGCTTCGTTCATGCCTCTTGATTTTCTTTTCACCTCGATGGGTGGTCGTGTCCTTTACTGGGTGGGGTCCCGTCCGGCCTCGCAATCGTGGGGTCGCCCTGCGACGCGAGGCCGCAGCCCGCCCCCCCGGAGCATCTTCAGGGACTTCCCAATACGCTGCCAAGAGCAGCCCGCTCGGGTGCATCGAGACATTCAGCGACCAGCCAAAATGCTGCATATTTGGCCAGAATCTTCGTCCTCGCATGTACCCCACTCCGCATCGTTCGCCTCGATTGGGAATTTGATTGGCAGCGCCCGGTATTGCGTTGCAGCTCACTTCAAGGGGATGTCTGATTTAGCAGGGGTGCACCGGGCTAGCAAGTGTGAGGCCAATGCACGTGCAGATCGTCTCTGTATCGCGCAATATGGCGGATGGTGCAATTTCTCGTGATCTGACGTGCTCCCAAAGTTGGGATGCAGGCATGAATAAACCCCAATTAAGTTCATCACGGTCATCGCGAAATGCCACCGACAACCCTAAACAATGTTCTGCTTGAGCGAGACTGGTCGTCGCGCCCTGCCAAGAGACGTCGAAGCAAAACGCCCATAGTCTGACTGTCATTCTACTGTTATCTCTGACGCAATTTCGTTCTGACACGGCCTCATGGCTCCAGGCGAGTACGGGTTTGATTTCAACCCGTACGTTCCCAGCAGCGTCCAGCCATACTCAGACAGCATTGGGAGCTTGCAGCCTATCCAGCCCCCCCCCACGTTCCCTCGTAGCGCCTCTCAACAGAGGCCATATGGGGCGCCGGCTCCCCAGACCGGCGAGAAGAGGAAAGCCGCTACTGAAATCCCGCCCCCTCGGCAAATGAGCTTTGAGGAGCAGACGCGGTTAGCCGCCGAGGAGGACAAGCGGAGGAGGAACACGGCCGCCAGCGCTCGGTTCAGAATCAAGAAAAAGGCTCGGGAGCAGGCTCTGGAAAAGAGCCAGAAGGAGCTAGGCGAGAAAGTCGTCACACTCGAGAGCCGGATTCAAACGCTGGAGACCGAAAACAGGTGGCTACGGGAGCTGGTCATGGAAAAGAACGGCGGCAACGAGAAGGTCGTCACGGCCCTGTTGCAAAGTCGGAAAGAAAAGGATAAGCTGGGAACGGAAGCGAAATCTCAGGAGAAGTCGACTGAGGCGAGCTGATTTGGGTGAAGTAGACGAGAGCATGTCCATATACCACGTGGGAGGTGGCGTTCTATCAGGAGGTAATTGGTGTGCTTCAGTGGGCTTAGATGCCTAGATGGGGTTTTATACCGGATACACACCATGCATATTGTCTGTTAACGTAGCGATTGATTGCTTTATGGCGTTTGATGAGCCAAATATACGATGAGGTCGATCATCTGACCCACCCCACCAAAGGGGCATCAAGTTCTCCGTGCCAGTGGCTCCATTTCGTATCCGAAATGATAGGTTGCAAGAGCTCACTATATTCAGGTGGTACATGCCCAAAGACACCTGCAATTCGATCGAGAGCAGTGTGGCACGTATGATAATTTAGGTCGAGTATATCGTCGTCAATTGCCATAGCAAACGGTGTAGATTGACTCCGTCCATTGCGAATCAATGGTTGCATTGGTGTGAATACATCGCTCCCTACCACTGCTATTTGTTCCACTATGATATCTCTTAAGGTTACATGTTCCTGTCCTACGTGTGAGAGCTACTCTACGAGGCAATTGCAAGCCCCTTGTTTCGAATCTCGTCAATCACGATCCAGACCCTAAGCCTGTTGTCGATGTCGAGGAAATCAAAATATCGGCAGCTCATTTCCCGGTCTCGGCCACTTCCTCATAGTCGCCATCCCTTCTCGTACTGGGCATGGCTTCTTCCCCTGAGCACATTCCTTGGCCGCCTTGCCGTTTTCCTTCCCTCCGCGTCATAACCGTACCTCCCGCGCACCCATACCCCTCCTTTAAACCGTCAACAACCCCCC
>QJNV01000545.1:0-27557 GCA_004155935.1 Monosporascus sp. GIB2
ACCATCGAGATCAACACGGCTATCATCTGCCCGAGTGTCGCCACCTTGAGGCCCTTGGCCTCGCGTATATTCCCAAGACTGCTCGAAACGCTCAACAGATCGAAGGGAGCAACGAACCCCACCCTGTCCGGAAGCCATCATCAGTCCACAAGAGGCAGCCACGCGAGGCAGTCGAGAGTGTCCCGAACCAATCGGACCACATTCCTACCGACCACGTGTGGCGGGAGCACGGAGGAGATTTTAGAAGAAGGGGTGGAGTGGAATAATCTGGATGAGATGGATGGAAAATCAGGGATGAGCACCGTGCAGGCCATTGAATCTGGTAGAGAATGAGATAATAGGACCGAATCGGCAATCAGGAAGAAGTTGTGCATCCTGTACAAGTATTATGGTACATCATTTTAGGGACGCTCCCTGCAAAACCGGAAACACAAACACATAGCTCCGTTTTGTCATTACTCTTTTCCCATATCTTAGCATTTCATTCCCTCGTCTCGGGAATTGGTCATTGCAAAATAAACACAAAGAGTCTGAAGCCGCTGATATTGTTCCCTCTGTCCCTTGGCCTAGCCTGGTCCCGAAAACCAGCCTGAGATTCGGGCCGTGCTACACATTTGGCTATGTTCTCGCCCCGCTATTCCTGCTGCGGACGATGGCCATCAGGTGACCGTGGTAACACTATGTTATAATTATATTTCGGTCAAGCATATCGGAGCAGGGGCCAGATCCGCACAGCGGCTAGGCCTGATGTCCGGAGACATCCCTCAGGAACCAGATTTCAAAGGTCCTCAATGGGATCGATTGGAATATTGTCTAATTTCTCGCTACGTAACGATTTTACATTTCCTTTGAATAATGTAATGAACTTTCTCCCTGGAGCCTCGATGCACTATCGAGCCCGACATCGATTCCATCAATCGCACCATTAAAGTATTGTCACGAGGGCCAGAAGCTGTTTTGTCTTTCCTCACGCAAGGGGCGTTCAACAAGATCTACGATGTGGAAACCGACAGCCGGGCTCTCATCACGCGTGTGTCCTTGCCAGTCGATCCTGGACATAAGACTCCGAGCGAAGTAGCAATGATTGACTGGACACGGCGCCACGCATCTCTACCTGTGCCGGAACTTATCGCGCACGACGCAACCCGAGGCAATCTGCTTGGGTTCGAATGGATCCTCGTGGGGAAACTTCCCGGGAGACCCTAGCAGATGCATGGAAGGTGTCGCAAGGCCCCCTTTTTCCGTTGGGCAGCAATATACGGAACAACCTTGATCCTTCCGGGGCCCAGGAGCCTTATATCAATGGATCACCCACGGTTAGAGGATTACCGGTTTCTAGCTTTCTAGGTATCAGTCTATATTAATATACCCTCAAGAGCTGTGTATCTGCTCCCCGGTAGGTGTGGCAGAAGGCTATGGGGTTCTCGGCCAAGGAGCAACTGGTTAAACAGGTTGCGATTTACAGTGCCGTCGGGTCTAACAACCAGCTACGGGACATCGGGAACATCTACCTGGATTCGCCATCCTCGCCCCATCGCGACATACCCCCGAAGGTCAAGGGAATCGTGTTGATGCAGTTCTTCTAGAGAGACCATATACTGCAGGATGTCCTTCGGGGCCCTTTCCAGTCGAGCGCAGAGTGGATACCCTCCTGTTTATCACTTTAGTGAATACGATTGCCGCTCCACCCTTGCGGAACATGAGGGTAGAGATGGCCTGACCAGCGACGATGAGAGTGAAATAGAGGAGGCGCAGAGGACTTTGGGTATCATCACCAAGCCCAAGTCCTACGTCAACGACTTCTTCCCGCACTGTGGTCAAGATCCTGAAATCTCTGTGTCCCTCCACAATGACCTCTCCCAACACAATATTCTCCTTAACGAAGATGGCAATCTCACGGGCGTGGTCGACTGGGAACATGTGCCGGCACTGCCCTTGTGGATAGCGTGCTACTTCCCATTTTTCTTAAAAAGCCGATCGAGAGAGGGTGAACCAGGTCGGACCTGGTACCAACACGATAGTGATGGAGAGCCTAACAGCTTATCCTGGGAACAAATGAGCGAATACGAGTTAACAAAACTAGCCGTTACTTTCTCGGAGAGATGCGCCGCCGGAGCCGAAGTATATCGAGGTTTTCGACGGCGCCTTAGCTAAGGGAGATTTCTACCTTGCCATCTAAAATTCTGATAGTAAGTTGCTTGGCAGGTATATTGTCAGATATAAGGGTCATTAGTTGTTGTTATATTTAGTAACTATCTGCAATGTCAGATATAAGAGATATTAGTTATTATTATATTAATTATTAGTTACAGGTACTTTAAAACGCGTACTACATTTTAAAGTAATCTGGTTCCAGAATATATATATTCCGATCAAAGGGAATCTTCCGTATAAAGGGTGCTAAAGCACTCCCTACTAGCTAACACACCCCCTTAACGTTATAAAGCAGTTACGGCGTTAATTATCACAATATCTAAAGATATAACTATTTATTCTACCTTTTCTATAACGATTAAATCCTTTTAATTATCCAATTTCTCCTTTAAAATCGCTCGTAAAGGGTTTTCGCAATATCCATTATTTTAATTATTTTTTAAAATACTTAAAAAGTTTATATAATAAGATTTTAATAAATCCGTTAACCACTATATCGTTTATAAATATATAATACATTTTAACTTAATTTTTCGTTATAACTTTTCGTACTTAATAATTATATATATTAATATCGCGTAATTTCGTTATTACTAAAGCAATATCGGTATTAATAAATTGTAAAATATATTAATTATCGTACCATATATTTTAAAGTTTTATATTTAAAGTAATTTTCAATTCTGTATCTAATCGAGAATTAATTAAAGCTTTTTTTAAAACTGGCGTAAATAATAATAATTTCGTTTTAGTTATAAAAGTAATTATTATATTTTACCTATTTAACGTATTAGACAAACGAGCTGTACACTTTTTACTACGTCGCGATAGCAAATTTAAATTAAACAACTATAACATATTAAATTAATTTAAACTAATCGGATTATTTATCGCTAAACGTTTTTATAACTTTGTCATAGATTGTTATAAGCCAGCAGGCTTGGCTCAAATAAGTACAGTTGGACTTTTATCACTTAAGCTCCGACCTTAGCCAAGAATGTTACGTGACCTGCTCACCAGAAAAACTAGATTTATAGCGTAAAACGAGTAAGTAGGATAAATAAACGTAAGTATCGTAAGCAACAGGAAGGATATATATATCCGTTAGATTCCATAGTTAGATAGTAACAGTTTACAATATAACTTCGTTACTTAAAACACCCTTGGTATTACGAAACGTAACTAAGATATTCTTAATTACTTAAATTTTTATAGTATTTTATTAACATAAACCCGTACGATTAGGTTTAATAATTAGTTAATTAACCTAGCCGTTATATATTACAAGTTTTTGTTTAATAATATTGTTAAATTTTAAGAAATATTTAATATTAATAAATATCGTCTAGTTCTTAAAAAACCATTTCTTAATTACCTCAGGCACGTATTCGAGACCTAAAGGAAAACCTTTAACGATTTGCCGACCAGATAGTAGGCGTCACCCTAACAACTATTATTGTTAGGATAAAGCCCAAAAAGCCGGAGCCTTATAGCGGAAAAAGCAATCTATAAACATTTTTTACTTAAGTACGCGTTTATTTACGCTTTTTGGACCTCGATAGCATCCCGGATCGAATTTTCGCCGTAAGAGTATGGCTTACTAAAAACGTAACGGACTAGTTCGAACCTATTATAAGAGATTACCTGGAAAATACTAAGAACGATCGAAAGAAATTAATAAATAATATTTTCTTTTTGTATAATAATTTTAAGGATAAATTTCGTTCTAATTTTAGTAACTTTAATAAAAAGCAGTTCGTAACCTAGAAAATTCTCGACTTAAAATAAAAAGAGCTTGCGTTTAAATACGTTATTACCTTTAAAACTTTAATAGTTAAAGCTAAATAAAAAGATAAGGAAAAAAAGGCCTTAATTAATATGTTTTATAAAAGATTTAAGGACGACGTTAAAGAGGAAATAGTTAAAATCGAACAACTTATTACCCTGGACCGACATATTATAGAAGTTATCAAAATCGACAATCGACAATTTAAACGACGGCAGGAATAATGAAAACGACATATTCCAAAGATAAGCATTCGAAATAATAATAAGCCCAAATATTTAGCAAATATTAATGCATTTAAGAAATATAACATTTCGTATAAAACCGAACTAAAACCTTTAAAAATCGGAGTTATTTAATAAAATATACGATAGATTTAATGTTAAAATTACGGCAAAATGAGTTATAAAATACTGTAATACAGATTACCTAAAAAACCTCAACAAAATTAATTATAAACCCCGGTCCTTACGAGATAGTTTTAAAATAATCAAAAAGGAAAAACCCTTATTATAATACGACGAAAAAAAAAGCTTTCCAGGTTCGCTAAAAGAAGAAATATAATAAAAACAAGTAAAAGTTAAAAGGTTATTATAATAAGATATTTAAAAAAGATAAAAACAACAAATATTTTTATACTAATAGCTACAAGATTATACGAAATAGGAAAAGTCTGGGAAAAGGTAGCTACCATTTAAGAAATAATAAAAGAATTACTAGTAATAATCTGTATAAATAATTAAAAGAAGTTAAAAAATTATAAAAAATAAATAAAAACGATTTTATCCGGAAAAGCTTATAGGTACGGTAAATGTAACGCCGTTTATTATATTAAACCTTAATGCTTAATTTACGGGCAAAAAAGATAATATATCACCAAACGATTATTACGTATGTAATATTAAAGATTTAATTTTGCCCGATAAAAAGGAATTAATCTTAAAGATTAACGCTAATACAAATATTTATAATAAAAAATTAATAGGAAAAAAATTGACGAAATCGTAACGGTTTGGATATAGCTTAAAGGATAAAACTACCCATAAAGAAACTTTCTTTATTTTTATCATATCTATAAATATCGACTATAAAAAAAAGTAACTTAGAAAAAGCTTAACGAAGTTATACGACAGCTAATCGCTAATTTACACTTTTAATTAATAGCGATAACGGACCGTAAAAAAAGAAAAAAGGTTTTAGCAGATTTCGCATAATTTATTAATAATTTATAAAATAAGATAAAAACATTCCAATATAAGATATAATACGAGCAAAAAACGAGAACGTTTTATAATAGAAAGAAAATATTTAGAAATAAGGAAAACGCTTTATATTATTCGAAAAAGATATTCGTTATTTTCGAAACCGAAACGAATATTATAATTTAGCAGTAAAAAATTCGGTAAATCGATAATGAAGAAACATTAAATAATTCTAATAAGATAATTAAAAAATAAGCAAATAAATTAGGGAATTATAAAATAAAACGAAACGAAAATAAAACCACATTAAATAATTAGGAAAGAAAATCGATTAAAGACTTAAGGGAATTAGTAAACGCTTTTAAGAAAGGTTTTAACAGTAATAAGGAGCGATGACAACTTTATTATTTTAAAAATACGGACCGGATATATTAATGTACAGCTATAATGGACAACGGAGCTTTAAAAGGTAACTATATTATACCTAAGGTAATTAACGGATTTAAATTACCGTACAAATATAAAAAAAGAATTTATATCGCGAATACCGCTAAAGGTTAACTATTTTTTTATAATTCCGGAAAACTTATACGCGAAATTAATTATCTTAATATTTTTATCTTAAGAAAAAATATAATAATTATTTTCGACATTGTAGCGTTAAAAGATTACAATATACTTTTAGAAAAAACATAGTTACGTTAATATAACCCTTTCATTAATTAAAAAAATAATTAAGTAAAATTTATTTCATAACCTAACGATAAACACCGAAAAAAAGGATAAAAGTTTTAATATTTAATCGAAGATGGTAATAAGTACCGGTATAAAGATATGACAAAAACTTTACCACCTATAGAAATACGGTATAAAAAAGAAAATAAGTATTATAAAAAAAATACGACGTATTATTATTATAATCCGAACAAAATTATAATAATTAAATAACGACTTGTAATAATAGCGTAAAGGGATAAAAAATCTATTTAATATGCAATTATAATACTAGAAATATAAAAGATTATTTAAAAAAAGCTTAAATAAAATTACTAAAATATAACAAATAAAATTATAAAATTATACTTAAAAACTATTAACTAAGTTTTATCCCATTTATAACTTAAATAAGATAAAATTAAACGCACTTTAGAAATATTTAAAGGATCGATTTAAAAAGGAATAAATTCGATTATTAAAATTACTAACTAAATATCATATATTTTATATACTTAAAAAAACGAAAAGTTACGATTAGTTATAAATTATTGGCAATTTAATAACCTTACTATTAAAAATCGAATATTATTACCTTTAATTAACGAAATGAAAAATAGTTTCCATGGAATATAATGGTTTTTTACTTTGAACCTTAAGAATAAATATAACCTAATTTAAAAAAGAAACTATAAATAAAAAACAGCATTTTAAACGAAATACGGCTTATATAATTACTTTATTACCTTTATAAAACATATTAACGTACCCGTTATTTTTTAACCTATAGTAAATTACGTCTTTAAAAAATATCTCGACGTTTTTATAATTTGTTGCTTTAACGATATTCTTACTTTTTTGGAAATTAAACAATAATACGAAAAGCATATCCATAAGGTATTATAATTACTTTAAAATATTAACTTTTTAATAAATGTGAAAAAAGCTAGTTCCATATAAAAAATTTTTAAATACTTAAATTATATTATTATTTCCGAATATATTAAAATAAACCTTAACAAAATCGTAGCAATTGCGAAAATAAATTACGTTTATTATAATTAAAAAAGTACAAACCTTTCTCGGATTCGTTAATTATTATTAAAAGTTTATTAAAAACTTTAACCGGATAATAATACCCTTAAATAAACTTATTTAAAGAAGAAAAAAGTTTTAATAAACTCCGAAAATAAAAGTAACTTTTTAAGAAATCAAAAAAGCAATTATAAGTTAATTAATATTAATTATATATAATTTAAATCGCTTAATTAAGCTAAAAACCAATACGTTAAATTACGCTTTAAAGATAATAATCGAAAAACGAACTAATTAAGGTATATTATATTTATTACTTTTGTTTTAACAAATTATAACGATTTAAATTATGTTATATTATCGCTAATATGAAGTTTATAGTTATTATTAAAGTATTTCGCGGATTTAAACATTTTCTTTAAAATAATTAATATTAAGTTAAGGTTTACAGGAATTATAAAGAATTTACCCGGTTTACTACGACCAAAAAACTTATAACACGATAATTTCGTTATGTAAAAAAGTTAGCAAAGTACGATTTTATTATCATTTACCAGAAAAATTTAAAAAACGGCAAAACCGACGCCTTTAGCAAACGACCAAACTTTAAAGAAAAAATAGTTAAAATTAATTATATAGTTTTTAATATTATTACTAAAAGTAGTTACGCTTACGATAAATCGTGATAATACGGACGATACTTTTAAATATATTATAAAAATTTAAAGCATATAATAACAACTTACCAAAAGAGATAAATAAAATATACGTCCTAATAAAATGTTAAAAGGATTTAATACGAGATATAAATTAACATTAACTATATAGACATTTAAGGATTTGCAAAACTTTAAAACGTTTTGAATACGCTTATTATTTTCTTAAAATGAAAAGAATAATATAGAAAATTTTACGTTAATACGACATTTGCATTAAAATAAAAATACGACGACATAAATTATACAAAGAATTATAACTATTATTAGTCGTAAGGCGATTATAGGATTTTATTACGATAAATTTTATTATTAAATTTCCTTTATTAAAAAACCCAGTTACAAATATATATTACGATAATATCTTTATAATTATTAATCGATTTATAAAATTTTCTCACTTTTTACTTTATAACAAATATACGAACGCCGAATAAATAACGTATATTATTTTTAAGAATATTTTCAACGTATACGAATTGCTATACGAAATTATTTCGGATAAAAATTAACCTTTACATTTAAGTTTTAACAAAGCTTGATAATATAAATCGACATAAATCATAAATGATTTAACGTATTTCGACCTTAAACAAAAGGGTAAATAAAGCGGTAAAATTAGATATACGAAACGTATTTACGATATTACATTAATTATGAATAAAATAATTAAGTTAAAAAATTGCCAGTAGCTTAAATAGCTTATAATACTAATTACTATAAAAATATTAAAACGACCCAGTCGATAGCTAATTTTAGCTTTACCCTAAAAGTTTACAAAGAAATATAAAAGGGAGGCCTACTTAACGTTAAAGCTATTTTTACGACAGAATAATTAAAATAGCTATACCAAAAAATAAAGATAAAACTTAAGTTCGGATGTAATTAAATAGAAAATGGTTAAAGAGATTAACCTTTTCGAAGGGAAACATAATTTACTTAACTACCACAAATATTTAAACCAAACGCCTGAATTAAAAACTCGACTTTAACTATATCAGCCCTTTTAAAATTACCAGAAAAATTTAAAAAATAGCTGCTAGTTAAAATTATTACTTAAGGTTAAACTTTATTTAATTCTCCATATAATTTTACCTAAGTTAGCGCCGGATATAATTAAATTATATACCGAATAGGATAATATAAAGGTGGGAGATAAATAGGTATATAAGGAAGAAAAAGTCTTAGACGTACGAAAAATTAACAGATTTACCTAATATCTAATTAAATAAAAGGATTACCCGGATTTCGAAAATACCTGGGAACTCGTAAAAAGTTTTATAAATTTTTAACGCTTATTAAAAAATTTTTACTAATAGTAATAAATACGCTCTACTTTATGGTAAACTAATTAATAATATCGATATTACTTTAATCGGACGGGCCTGTAGCTTATATGGCCGCGTTTACTATATATTTTAATTATTACTGCTTTTTTTTAAACGTTTGTATTTTTCTATAACTTTTATATTAAAAACGGCGGGATAAAATATTTTAATATTATGCTTTTTTAATAATTTCTTTTCATTTTCTAAACAGGTTAAATAGTTAAATAATTCCTTTAAGTTTTATTAAACCCGCAGGAACCTTTTTTAACAAGACGCTTTACAAATTCTAAACGATTTTTTTATTTTAACAATTTATAATATTTACCCCCGAACGGACTAAAAACGTTGTAACGACGGGTAACGAAAGTGCAATAAACATATTTACACGACCTTAAGAACATCTTATATTTTTTTTATTCAAAACGATAACGAAAGTAGGAAGGCATAACGACACTAAATCTTTTAATTCGTTCAAAAAGCGAAACGGCGTTATAACGCGTTTAAAACTTAATTTTTTACTTAATTATACTGTTAAACATCGTGCAAATAATAAAAAAGAAAAGAAGTTTATTTACTAAGTTAAATAACAAACGATTTCGATCTTTAAATTAATAATTTTAAAAAAGGAAAAATAGTGTTATAAGCTAACAGGTTTGGCTTAAATACGTACAATCGAATTTTTATTACTTAAGCACCAACCCTAACTAAGAATATCACGTAACCTGTTTACCAGAAAAACAAGACTTATAATATAAAAACAAGTAAGTAAGATAAATAAACGTAAACATCGTAAGTAATATATATATATATATATATACACGCGTTAAATTCTATAATTAAATAATAACAACTTGTAAAATAACTTCGTTACCTAAGATACGCTTAATATTACGAAACGTAACTAAGTTATTCTTTATTACTTAAATTCTTATAGTACTTTACTAATATAAACCCGTACACTTAGGTTTAATAGTTGGTTAATTAGCCTAGCCGTTACACAAATAGGTGAATTATATCCGGGCTTACTACAAATATCATATTTCTGTTTTTTCCTTTAAACTCTGTTACGATAATTACTTTTAGTTTGCTTTAACTGCAGTTATTTACCACCACCATTTTTCTTAATTATAAAAGCCCTTATATCTCTTATATAAGTATTTCTTTTTTAAAAAAACGTATGTTTTTAATTTTACAACGTTTATTAACAACTAATTCGTTTCGTGAAAATAACTGTTTTTCTTTTAAAAAAGCCCGTTTTAATATATAAAATTAAATAATTTTTATTAAAAAATTAACCGATTTAATTATCTTTATTTACGAGCTACCATAGTAATTTTTCATTCTGTTTTATAAATAACGTCCGCGTTATATCGTTTCGATAACATTTTTAAAACTTTTTGCACATAAGGAAATAACGAAATTAACAAATGTAATTAAAAGAAACGGTCGCGATAAATATAATTAGAAGTTTTAATTCGGAAAAAACGCAACTAAGATTGAATAAAACAAATCTCGCTTTTATAAATCCGGATTTAATATTATTAATTATTATGATAATTTTAAACGCGTTGCAAAAACCGGCGACAAGATCTTTTTTAATAATATAGATTTAATAACGTCGAATAAAACTTTTAATATATAACGAATAAATATGTTATAGTATAAAAAAATAAAATATATCGAAAAGCTAAAACTAACAGGAAAAATAAGTAGGCATACAACATATAATAATATCGTTGATTTTATAATAATTTTCGAATTTAATTAGCTGGTAATTTTTGTAACCGTAGAGAATAAGAAAATATTACGATTTTTAAAGACGCGTTTAAATATATTTATTGAAATCTTTTATTTATTTTAAACCTACTTTGTTTATCGTTTAATCGTTGTCGCTTAGAGCAATTTTTTAATCGGATAAAAATGAGTTATTGGAGAACTATCGAAAAAAGTTGTACTTTCCGTATAGGATAATAAATAAGAGTAAAATCTAACCTTAAAAATTAATAACTTATATTATTATAAACTATTTTTAATTTTTTCTAAATAACTTTAGTTAAATTTCTTATTTTTTAGCATTAGAAATAATTATCTCGATTATTATATAAAATTTTATCAAAAATCTTATTTTATTAAGAACATAAATATCCTTTTTTATAATATCGTATTTCACGATTATACCTTAAATAAACTTAAATTATTTACAAAACACTTTTAAAATTTAATATAAACCTTTTTAATAATTTACTTTTTTAATTTAAACGCGCTTTAAACTTTTATAACTATTAAACAAAATTAAATACATAATTAACCCTAACGCGTTATACGACGCGCTATATAAATAATAAATTCGCGATATTTTTAATATGCTAAAGTCGGACGGAAAAGGCTTACGTATTTAAGTTAAAAATTCGTTCGATAATTGATTTCTTTTCGGTCGGCGTTACGTTCGCAAATTAAAAACGGTATTAAATTAAGCGCATTTGCTGTTAGTTCGCGTTATTAAGGTAATAAATAGGATAACATAAATATAACTAAACTTTTTATTATTAAGTTTCGGGTTTAATTTTTTAGCTGAAATAACTAAGTTTATTTTCTTTCTTTTTATACCCCGTTCCATATTATGGTTATTTAAAAAATAAATAATTAAACTTAAAAAGTGTAAATAATAAAAAAAGTATAAAACTCGCTTATATATACGGCTCGCGTATATAATACGTTACTTATTATTTTATTATTTTTTTTAATAATTTTAAAACATATATTAAAATTTCTTTTAGCTAATTATATTATTTACGAAAAAGCGTCGGTTTAAGTTATTAATTAACCTTTACCTCCGAATTATAACGTTTACGTTTTAATTTCGATTAAGTATACTATAATTCGATCGGCAGTGTTATAATGTGCGTAGTTAAAGTTTAGATTAAATCGGGGGAATTAGGATAAAATAAACGATATATCGGCTTACGTATTAACCGTTACGTAAAAGGTAAACGCGAATTTTTTGGATATTTCTTAATAAAGTTTAAAGAGGTTAGATTAAAATTCGGTAATAATATAACGCTCTTTATTAACGTATTTAGCAGGCTATTTAAAAGTTTCCTTTATAAAAATATTAGGTTAACTAACTTATTTATAAAATCCAGTTCAGATAATTACATTTTTTAAAATGGGCTTTTAATATTAATTATTTAAATACCGAGAAGTTACGATAAATTCTTAGCGTTTATAAAGATATACCCTTTTCGTATTTATTAAATTAACTAATGGATAAGGTTTTAATCTTTGCCGCTGTATGTTATAATAATATCGTTTATAAAAAAATCAAATATTTTTTAACGAGTAAAATAATAAGGATTATAATAAACGGCGTTAAATTCTAATTTTTTAAACGTTTTAATCAAGTTTTCTGTTATATTAAATATAACTGCTTTAATTTAGATAATATTTTCCTATTTAGGAAAGTTTTACTACGTTATGGATATTTTAAAGACGTTTTAATATATATTTTATAAGGTAGGTTAGTATTTACGAAAACGTTTATAACGTTATATTACTGAAATTTTAGGTCGAACATAACCGCGATTACGATTAAAACTTGAAATCACTTTTTAACGAATATTAATACGTATATATTATAATAAATATTTTAAGTTATTAATTGTTAAATATGATAAAAAAATTATATATTTTTAAAACCACTTATATTTGTTAAACTGTTAAACGTATACAGAAATATTTTAAAGCTTATTTCCTTTTAGCAAAAAGTAATTAACTCGTTATTATTCTCTCTTTTATTTGTAAATTTAAATAAAAATATTTTTATAATTATTATATTACTCGGTATATAATTTTGTAAAAGTCGGTAACGGTTATGATCGTTAATAATATCGTATTTCAAAATCAAAGGTGAAAAACGATCTTTTGAAAAATATTATTGGAGTTGATAAAATTATTAATATTTTTCGTTTATCCAGTAACATTATAAAAGTTGGTTATCGTAAATAAAATAGTTTTAATAGAAATTTCACCGATACGGATTTTTAAAATCGTAGACGAATTCGTAATATATTAAAATATAATAATAATAATAACTCGAAAAGTTGCTATAAAACGATTAAAGCGTAAAATTAACAAAATCGCGCAAAACCTTGTATACGTACTTAAAATTTATTTTTAAGGTTTATCGCGTAAAGCTTTACGTTTTGTAAGTTATATTATATAACTATATCGAATCGTAAAACCAGTAAGCATAAGTTTATTAGGACTGAAACCTATCGGTAATTACTTATTAAAAACTAAGTCTTTATACGATTAAAATATACATTTTGTCTTAAATTATAAAAACGATCGATTAATTATGTTGTTCTAAAATACTAAGTATAATATTTATCGTATAAAATTTATCGTGTAATAATGTTTATGTGTTTTACTTAACCTAGAAAATATAGCTTAAACCTAGTTATATATTGTACTACATAGTTAAATAGAAAACTACCAAAATTAAAAAACTATTTTAACACCGGTAAGTAACCTTCTAAAGACCTTACAATATTTAAAAACTTTTCTAAATAACGGCGCTATTACTATAACGAATTTCCAACTCGTGTACTATAAAAAGACAACAGTAAAAACTTTAAATTTAAATTCTTATATTTTTGTTTTTCACTCTTAAGCGTTAGACATTTTCCTTTTTCTTTTTGTTTCTTTTTTTTCTTCTAGCTCGTATAAATAATAAAATTTACAGTAAACTATTTCCATACTTTATTTTAAAAATAGCATCTTTTAAATATGGAAAAATTAAACGGAAAAAGAATTTCATCTCGAATAATAAAATTAATACATAATCTTTTATTTCGTGTATAATTATTAACTATAAGTAATAACCTATTCCTCTTTAAAAGCTTTTCTTTTAGTTAATACTATAAAATAAAGTAAGTAAAATAGTCGACCAGTTATGAAAACGCTTTTTTAAAACCTAATAGTTATAACTGGCGACATATTTATCGAAATAAAATATTTAAAATATAAATTTAAAGTTAAAAATTAAAGTATATTAACTATACCTTTCAGGATTTTTCTTTTACTTAATACGTTTTATACTTTTTTAACTTTATATAATAGGTTGAAAATATCTATTAAAAAAATAAGAATTTTCGAAAAAGAAGAATCGTATCATAAATCTCCCGCGCTAAGCCTTTAGGAACGGTCTTTAAAAGTAAATAAGTTAAATTACCTAGTCTAAATCCGAACAAATTGGTTTAATATATCAGGCTTTAAATATAATTAAACAGTAAAATTGAAATAAATTTATAAAACATATGAGATTTAAATAGTATTAACTAATATAAATACGAATACATTTATCGGTTTTAAAAGGGTGTTTAAGTTTAAGTATATAAAGCCGTGCTTTTTATGTTTAATTAATAATAGTTTATAAGAGAACCACGTTTTTTAAAATATTAATAATATTATAAAACGTAATTAAATTATTCCCTATTATTTAAATTCTCACTATTCTCTAACTATTATAACCATGTACATTTAGGTTTAATAATTGGTTAATTATCTTAGCCGTTATATTAATATCAAAATTTTACAATTTTAATTTATTCATTTTTATATCCGGTAACTGCTAAATATTACGCACTTTTCTATATACTTTAACGTATATAAATATATTAAAAAGGTTATTTAATATATTATGTCTATATAATTTCATATAAATAAAGTTTACTTTAATCCTTATTTTATGAATTAATTAACGTACTATACGTATAAATAAAACATACATATACATCGAACATTTTTTAGTACTACTTACTAGCTAATTTAAATAATTAACACTCGCAATATTCGTTTTTGATAATTATATTTATAAGTTTCGATTTAGTGCACCTATTAATTAAAGCTAATTACAGGCGCCTTATTACTAATTTTTCTTGCTAACTGATATATAACTGTTTAATACCTAACGCGTTTAAATTAATATAAAGTTTTATTTCGATAGTATTAAAACCGACGGACTAACAAACAATTATCGATCGAATTCTCGATCCGTATACGTAAGCGTTTTTATATAACTTTAATACGTGGAAAATATTCGCGAAATACGTCGTATTAAAAGGCTGGAGGGCGCGTTATAAGGCTGCGGGTAAGGCTGTAAGGCTTGTTATGAGGTTTATTATAGAGTACGTTCCAGGTTACCTTAGCTAGCGAGGCCTGAGTATATGTTATGCGAACTGGGGTCTTATTTAGTGCCGTCTTATTAATATTATTAACCTTTTTTCGATTTTTTTTAAAAAAAGATTTAAAGATTTAAATAGAAAAGAAATTGGTACGCTATTAGTTTAATTTTGTTAAGTATAAAACTTGACATACGCATATAATATAAGCTAATATATATATAGAAAATTCAATCATGTTATTAGGCGATAATTATAGCTGATATGACTAAATTTATACTTAAAGGATAGACGACCGCAACGCTTTTATCGTTACGACGCGATAACTACCGGTCGTACCATTGTACACCGAGCTTCCTTGGTATATTTAGTATGGGAGAAACCGTGATATCAATTTTTTCGGCCATATAGTTTATAGTTATTACGTTGTAACTATAAGAAAGCACCGGACTTAATTAACTAAAGCGCCCTTATACTGCGAGGTAAATAACAAGAATCCGTACGGACAAAAAAAAAGCTGAACGGGCTTTTTTCAGATTGAATTACCCTTAGAAGGCCCTTGGCTTAATAATATATACAATGATTGCGTTATTGTAATTATAAAGATGTTCCGGTTAAAAATTTAATATAATTAAAATTTTAAACTTAAATATTAAATGTTTTTATTAAAATAACCTTATTTAAAAAGCGTTAAATATATTTTAAAAAAATTTTAATTATATATAATTTAATTTGTAATAATTCTTTAATAAATTTTATTATTATTATATTCGGGCGTTTTTATAAAACATTTTAAAACACTTATATAAGACGGTAATAATCAGGCTCGAAAAATTACAACTTGTTATTAGGCCTTCTTATAAAGGTTTATATTATTTGTAGGTCTTTTGATCGGGTTTTTAAAGGTTAGTACTTAAAGCTATCCGACGAAGGGCCATAGGGAGTTAGTTTTAATAATTCTTCTGAAGGTGGGCAGCTTCTTAATTTTTATTCGCCCATGCTAACCAATCAACTTCAGCAGGAAAAGCTACCTTTAGCCACACCCTACTTCGCGCTATAATATAAGTACCAACACCGGTTATTATTACAAATCGCTATATTGTACTCCAAGCAACGAGACGTTGTTTATCGGGCTAACTAGCGATTTATAATATTATTACCTGGAATTTAAAGCCTTACTTGCTGCGTACCACGATAAGAGTGTCTTAAATAAGCCCAATACTTTAAAGCGGATTTTCTTAACATTTTATAGTATTAATTAATAAGAACTTATATATTACTAGTACGGGATAAGCTTTTTAAAGCGTTCTATCAACCGTTAAAAAGTGATCCGAAATGGCGAATGCCTTTATTAATAAATGTTTTTTGAAAAAATGTAGCGTTTTCGTAAGATTTTTATAATAAATTTTTTTACTTTTATAAAAGGAAATAATTATTAATAATAACTTGTTAGGGGCTAAGGGGATAAGGATGGAGGTGCGCGTTATAGAGAGGACGTTAAACACGCTAGGTTTTATCGCTACGTAACCGTTACGATATCTCTACGGGGTAGCCGCCCTTATAAGTAACTGCTTATTCCCCCCTAAGGGAAAAAGGGCAAGTTTCAGACTAGTTCTTTACATATCCGTATTATTTTTCTTACTTTAATTTTAATATATTTGATAAATTAAAATTTTCTTATTTCGATTAAACCGTAAGAAATAAACGAAATAATTACGATTCCTTATAACGACGAACCGCTTATCCCGGCCACCTAATTTACTTAAATATTAAAACCTAAACTTACTTCGTTAGGGTTTCGACGACGACTTAATAAATACGAAAAAAAAGTTTAAGTACTGGATAACGAAAACGACCATTTAAAAAAAAATAACGATACCTACAAAAAATCCTTACGAAAAAATAACGACGCTTATAGTTAAACCGTAAGGTCTAATAATTAAATATTATATTACGTACCTTCGACGACGACGCAACGAGCTCCCTATATAGACCTTCCGGGCTAGGTCCTGCAGGGCTAGATAATGCCCCTGCTATAAGGGCCCCGGAAGTCGTAGTACCCGTAAACCATGTAGCCCCGATAAGCCCGAATACTAAAAGGTTTATGCTATTTAGCGACGAACGGGCCGAAACCTGGCAAAAAATAAAAAAAAGGGATAAATTGCCTAGGGTTTTACCTAACCTAAAATATTAGGGGAAGATTTACCTAGATTTTACAAACTTTACGACTTAATTAAACGTTATTTTCGAGGATTAAAAGTTTTCGATATTATATTATAAAGTAAATTACGCGTTATTATACGTTATATTTAATTTATTTATAAATATTTACTAGAAATTATGGGAAAATAACGAAACCGTAAAAACCAAAACGCGAAATTACCGTTATATTTGCTTTATAAATTAAGTTAGCTTAAAGGCGATTTTCGAAAACGTTTTCGGAAATATACCGCGGTAATTTATCTTTATTAACGCAAAATTCGATAAGATATATTAAGGATTTAACGAAATAATCGATACGTTTTATTAGCGATATAAATAAATTTTTGTTACATTTTTATAAATAAGCAGTATTACTTTTTCGATAAACCGTTTTATTATACGGTTACGTTTTTACATAATTAGTTTCGTATTTATAATTACTTTACGTAAAACTTTAAATACGGTTTATAAAAAAATTTTAAATATGGAATTATTATTTTAAGTTTTCGCGTTAAAAAATTTTATACCGTTACGAACGAATCGATATTTTTTTAATATTTAATAACCAATTTAAAATTCGTAATCGTGGTAAAACTTAAACCGCGTAACGAATACGATTATACCTTACAGAAAACTTTCGGACGTATTATAAGAAATTTACTTTAAAGACGGAAAAATGGATTACCGTAAATTTAAATACCTTAAAAAGGATCGAAATATAACGGATACGTTTCGAAAATATATATACGGTTATTACGTTAAAAAAAGTTACGTATTTAATTTTTATCCCCAAATAACGTATTTTGATTACGGCAAAAAAAGTTATTTCCAAATAAATTGCTTAAAAGAATTTTCGATAGGTATTAATTTAAACCTTACACGAGATTTTCGTTAATAAGAAAAAGGTTTTTCGTTACGTATATATTATTTTTTAAAAATACGTAAAAAAAAAGAATGGATAATATTTCGCGGCTAAATAAATTTAAAAGCAAATTATAATACGATATACCGAGAAATATTCGAAAAAGAAAACTAGTTATTTCGATTAAAATCTAAATTAAAATTAAAAATTTATTTAAGTAATTTTATTATAATATACGGATACGTAACGTTATAAATTTGGATAATAAATTTGTTTAATATTACGAAATTAAAAAAATACCGTTTCGTTATCGTAAAAATAAAAAAACCGGATATTATATTAAAGTTTCCATAGTTTCAAAAAACGAATCCCGTTATTAATTAGTTATAGCTTAAGTAAAAATATTAACTTAAACGCGAAAATATTAAGTTTACCGGTTTAACGAAAAAGTTACGAAATATTTTTTTTGTTATAACGGTAATAATAATTATACCGGTAATATTAGATAAAAACGATAAAAAACTAATTTTAAAAAAATACGAAAAGTATTAAAAAAATATTATAACGATTACGTTAATATATTTTCCAAGGAAAAAACCGCTAAATTACCGGAATATTTATTATACGAATATACGATAAACTTATTTAATGAAAAAAAACCGTTTTAAGGTTTTTTTACTTATTTTCAAAAAAAAAAAAAATTAAAAATATTTAAAAAGTTTTTAAAAATTACGGAAAAAAAAAGATGGATTAAATAAAGTAATAACTTAATTAAAGCCTTTATTTTATTTGCTTTAAAAAAAAAGGCGCGTTATATTTTTATATCGATTATAAAAGGCTTAATTAGATAATTCGCAAAAACCGTATACCGTTATTTTTAATACAGAAAATTTTGGACCGATTAGTAAATGCCCGCGTATATACGAAGCTAAACCTAAAAGATACGTACCGTCGAATACGTATTAAAAAGGGTAATAAATGGAAAACCGCTTTTAAAACGAGATACGGTTATTTCGAGTACTTAGTAATGCCGTTTGAGCTTTTTAACGTTTTAATTACGTTTTAAATATATATTAACCGAGTTTTAATAAGTTTAGTGGACCATATTTATATCGTTTACCTCGACGATATTCTAATATATAACAAAAATTTAATAAAGTACGAATAATATATTCGTAAAATATTCGAAAAATTAAGGAAATAAAAATTTTACGTAAATATAAAAAAATGTAAATTTTATATATTTTTAATTTTTTTTTGGATTTTAAATTTCGCCGAATAATATTAAAATGAAAAAAAGCCGCGTTAAAGTTATTAAGGCCTAGCAATTACCAAAAAACGTTTATAATAGTTAAATTTTTTTAGGTTTTATAAGATTTTATCGAAAATTTATCAAAAATTACGCAAAAATATTTATACCGTTAACAAATTAATTTCGCGAAAATATTAAAAACTTTATATAGTTATTTTTCCGAAAAAGGATAACGTTTAAAATATTCCAAACGGCGTTTATAATAAGGAAAATATTCCGGCATTTTAACTTATCGTTATTTATTCGTATTAAAATAAATACGTTCGGAAAAGTTATTAAGGTAATTATATTTTAGCTTTATAAAAACCGTTAGTACTTAATAATATTTAAATTCCGGAAAATAACGTCGGAAAAAATTCGTTACGTTATAAAAAACGTCGAATTGTTAATTATCGTAAATACCTTTAAAAAATAACGTTATTTTATTAATTATTCGTAATTTTTTATTAAAATTATTACGGATTATTTTAATTTTAAATATTTGGAATTAAAATAACGGTTTAACGTAAAATAATTAAAGTAATTAAATTATTTCGTAACGGTAAATTTCGTTATTACGTTCCGGTTAAAAAAAAGTAACCTAGTTAATAATTTATTAAAAAAGTTTAATTTATTACGGAATAACGAAAATAAAAAAGCTTAAAAAAATGATATCGAAATTATATAGAAATATTAAAAATAAAAATATTTTAATTAAATTTTGAAATTACGAATATTTGTTATTTTATTAATAAAATCGTAAATATTACGCTAAAAATAAAGGTATACGGGTTCGGAAATAAGGCGGTTAAGAACGTATTCGAAAAGGTAAAATATATATTAATTAAAATTACAAATCGCGAATTATTTATTTTACGGTAATAAAACGCGAACGACGTTATCGAAACGATATTATTAGCGGAAAAAAGCCTAATAATTATTTAAATTTTTAAATTGTAATAAAAAAATAAATTTATCTTAAGTAAAATTTGGGAAATAAAACGTTTTAAAAAATACGGAACGGGCAAATAATTATAACATATCAAAAAAAATAATAATTTATTAAAATATAAAAATATAATTTATATGCCGTATAATCCGGATTTACGTAAAAGGTTTATTAATTAATATTATAATTTCTTTATAATAAATTATTTTGGCGTTACGAAAATATATAAACGGTTAATTCGGAATTATTTTTGGAAAATATAAAAATAAAATATTAAAAATTATTTGAAAAATTACTTTAAATATTAAAAATTTAAAACGGTATTATATCGATTTTACGGAAAATTCGTTTCGTTACCGATTTCGGATCGTCCGTTTAAAGAAATTAATATAAATTTTATTATAAATTTGCCGTTATTTATAAAGCCGTATGGCGAAAAAAATTATAACGTTATTTTCGTAATAATAAATAAAATAACGAAATATATTTATTATATCGCGACGATAACGAAATTTACCGTTAACGATTTAGCCGAAATATTTTTCCATTATATCTTTAATTAATACGGTACGCCCGATAACATAATTTTTAATCGTAATTTTTTATTTACGAATAACTTTTAAAAAATTTTTTACGAATTTTTCGCGATTAAAAAAAGGTTTAATATAATTTTTTATTTATAAACGAATAAATAAATAAAACGTTAAAATTAATTTTTAAAATATTATTTACGAATATTTTACGATTTAAAATAAATAAATTAAGCGTTTTATTTATTAATAACATAATTTATATATAATAATAATTATTATTTAACGATTAAAATAATACCGGCCGAAAGATTTTTCGGGTATATTTCGTAAACTTTAAAAAATATTACGTTTATATCGCGGTAATTTAAAAATTTAAATCCCGCTAAAATAATTTAAAAAAAAATTACGACGATATAAAAAAATAAAAAAATATTACAAAAATATTTTTATAAAATTTAAAATACGTATAAAAAATATTATAATAAAAACCGTTTTAGGAAAAAATTTCGAAAAAAATAATAAGTGAAAATTTTTACTAAATATATTAATTAATAAAAACTTAATAAAAAGTTTTTCGATAAATATATTAAATTTTTTTAAATTACAAAAATTATAAATTTAAAATTAATTTACGAAATACGATTTTTACTTTTATATAATAAAATTTATAATATTTTCCTTATATCGTTATTAAAACCGTAATATAATAAAAATAACTTTAAAAAAAACGGAAAAATAATTTCGACGTAAAAACAAAAAAACTTTAAAAAATGGAAATAATATTAATATATCGAAAAAATCGTAAAAATAAATAATATTTTATAAAATAAATAAATTTCCTTTTCGAAAAAAACATTTAGGAATTTTGCGATTATTTATTAAAAAAGCTTATTATTTTATATAAAATATTATTAAAGCAAAAAAAATTAAAAAAACGAAAGTTTTTTTAAAAAAAAACCGGTATAACAAAAAAAACATAATATAAAAAAAACATTAATCGTTATTTATTATTTATTAAAAAATGTTACCGTTAATTATTTAAATATATTTGCTTTTTAACGAAATTTTTATAATTTATATAAATATTTTAAAATAAAACCTAAATTAATTCGTAATAAAGTTAAAACGAATATTTTAAAATTATTTTAAAATTATTTTAAAAATATTTAAGTATTAACGTTATTATTATTAATTTTATTTTTAATATTAACGGTATATTACTTAATAATAACAAAAATTTATTCGAATTTTTTTTTTGTAAAAAATTAATATCGGTTAAAAAAAATCGTTAAATACTTGCGTTAAAAACGGTATGCGTATTTTTTACTTATTTAATATTTTTTTAAAAAAATTTAAAAAAAAAGGCCGCAAAATCGTAATAATCGCGTTATTATTAAGTAAAAGTTTAAAGTAACGAACTTAAAAAATATTCGTATTAATTATAAAAAAGTTAATCCCGAATTAATAATAAGTTAAATAAGGCGTCCGTTACGAAAAAATAACGAAAAAAATTTATATTTTTTTTATATACCTAATAGGCCTTATCGAATTTGCTTTTGGCGTTAATTTAAGCCTTTTCGATTTATACGTTACGTTAATAAAAAGTACGTAAAAAAGGTAAAAAGAATTTACCTGGGCGCGGTGGCGAACATAATTTTTTTTGGTAATTTTAAATTTATCCGAATCGGTTAAATCGAATTCGATAAATTTTTAAAACTTTTTAAAAAATTCGAATGTAACTAAACGGAAAAAGGCGGGAATTTGTTATTACAAATTAATAATATTATTATTAAAAAGTAATAAAACATAAAATTACTTTTATTATAACCTTACCTTTATTTCGGGAAATTACATATTTATCGGTATTTTTCGAAATTTTATTAATTTCGTAACGATAACCCGATATATGGGTTATAATTATAATATATTAAAAGTACGGAATATCGTAAAAAATTTTAAAACAAATTATTAACGAAAAAAAGGAAAAGTTATTAAAAAATACTTATAAAATACGTTTATACTTTTTAGCGGAAAAGGTTATTTTAAAAAAAATTTGGAAAAAATTCGCAAAAAAAAAACGTATCGAAACCGTAAAAAGTTAAAATTAAAAATAAAATACGAATATAAATTTATTTCGTTATTAATTAATAACGGAAATATAATAAAAGTTCGTAATAAGTTTTAAAAAGTAAATTCGTTACGAACGAATAATAAGTTATATACCGGTAAAGGCGAAAATAATAAAAAAAAAAAAATTAAGATTTAAGGGGAAAAAAAAAGTTTATATATACCGAAAGCGGTATGCGAAAAGCGGTAAGGATTTTCTGCCGGTAGAATTCTCGGTATTTTAATTACTCCGTTACGAAATATCCTTAATATATTATTTATTTGAAAAAATTTATAAAAATTATATTTTATTATCGAAAAATTACGTATTATTATTTGCTTTTATTTGTTACAAAATTATTACGCCTTTTTAATAAGGATAACTTATTAGTTATAGCATATAATAAAAGTGGTCTTATTAGGCCTTTGGGGGCAAAGGCCCAGGGGGGAGAGGGCTTTGTCAGGGGCTAAGGGGATAAGGATGGAGGTGCGCGTCATAGAGAGGACGCCAAATACGCTAGGTTTCATCGCTACGCAACCGTTACGATGTCTCTGCGGGGTAGCCGCCCTTATAGGTAGCTGCTCATTCCCCCCTAAGGGAAGAAGGGCAAGTTTCAGACTGGTTCTTCACATACCCGTATTGTTCCTCTCACTCTGATCCCAACATATTTGACATAACTTAAGGTAAAAAGTTATATATAAAAATTTAAGTTACGTTATATTAAAGGTTGTAATTTTATTTAAACTTATCCCTTTATTAATTACCGAAATTAACGCCGTTTATATTAAGGTTAACGTATTATATAAGCTCGTCGGACTCTTTTTTGGCACCCCATAAAAACTTAATTAGATTTGTTTTGTTATTAAGTGTTAAAAATTCCACCGTTTGATTAAAAGGTAAAATAATACCTTTAGCTTTTTTAAAATTAATAAGCTATTACGTTATTTTACTACTCGTTCGGGTTATATCAATTGTTGCTAGGTTTTTTTTTTCGCGTAGTTGCAAATATAATTATGGCGAAAAGAAAAAGTTATTAGCAAATATATAATACGGAAAGTTGTAAATATTCTTGAATTGATTTACGAAGTTGATAGTTATACGTTAAGTTAGATTTAATAAATTATTACCTTTCTTATCGAATTTTCTAATTTTTACCCATTTAACGCTGACGGAATTTCCGTTTTTGCTTAGATAACAACCTGTTTATACTAGAAATAACTTACGAAAAATTAAAACCTAGGCTAGGAAGCTGGTGTCGTCGGCTTTAGTTAGGATCGTAGTGTAAAAGGCGACTTGCCGTTATACCTTACGATATTTTCATCTATATTAATATTACTTCTTAGAACGTAAAATTCAAATATTTTTATTTATACCTATTTAGCTTATTTATTATAACGTTCGAAAGGTAACTTAGGTTGGCGTTTTTCATCTTAAATTCGAAACTGGCGATAGATAGCTTATTATCGATTCCGAGAAAAAAAAAAGCTAATAATCAGATGATATAGAAAAAAGTTCGAATCTATTTAATACGAATCGACCGACGTTTTTTGTGATTATATATATAAATCAGGGTAAAAGAAAAAAAAACAAATATAATTTTTTAATATCCGTATCGTATTATAAATAATCCCGGGAGCATGGCCTTTCTTTTTCCCATTCGAGCTTATAGTTATTCGTTTATTAATCTTATTTTTTAATTAGTTAAGGTAGTATAAAGATAAAAAATAGCTTTAATAAAGTAAATAGTAATAGATTTACTTAAACCTTACGTTTATCGATAATTAATAACTTAAAGTAAGTCGTTATTAATGGATTAAGTAACGCGTTAGGGCGGAAAGTGGCTGCATTTGTAAGGTTTGTTTTATAGGAATCGGGGTTTAGCTATACCGTAAAAGTTAGCTGTTTTATTTTAACCTTTGCAGCCTTCCGTTTTCGTCCTAGTTTGCCCTGGTTTCATACTTAAAATTAAGAAAAAAACAAGTAATATCGTTAACGTTAATACTTAAAACACTTTCGCATTGGCGTTTTTATGAAGGAGCGCAATATTAATGGAGCTTTAGTGGGCCTAGTTGCTGTTTTAAGCTAATTGACCCGCTAAAAAATTGTTGCGACTAACTCCCTGTGGCCCGCCGTCGGATAGATTTTTGGAAGTTCTAGCTATAGCTTGTCTTTTTAAAATCAGGCCCTACTTTAGAGGTTGCGGCTGTGCCTGCGGCGCAGCTGTGGCTAAATAACTTTCAGTACCGTGCTAACCTAATTTGCAAAAGACCCACAAAAATAAAAAACCTTCAAAAAAAGGCCTAATATCAAGTTGTGATTTTTTAGCTCCGTTCTGTTCAGTCCCATACAAATTTCTAAAATCTATTTTAAAAACTCGTAAATAGAACAGCAACAAAAAATAATTACAAAATAACAAAAGGTGTAATTATATACAATTTTAAAGGGGGTTTGTAACCGTGTATCAAACTTTCCAATCAGGGCTAATTTGGCGGAGATATTAAAAATTAAAAATAAAATTTTCGTTTTATGCAACTTTTCATCCCGAACGCCCTTATGGCTGCGACAGCATAATTACCGTATATAACATTTTGCCATGGTTCTTCCAAAAGTAAGTCACTATGGGAAAAGCCCGTCCAGCTATGTTTTTGCCCGTACTGGTTGTAGTTGTTACGTCGCAGCCATAAGGGCGTTCCGGTTAATCAAATCCGGAACATTCTCATAGCTACGACGTAATAACCACAATCCGTACGGGCAAAAATATACCTGGACGGGCTTCTGCTATATAAAATATACCTAGGACGCCTGGTCCACGATAATGCGACCAGTAATTATGCTGTCGCAATCATAAGGGCGTTGCGGTCGCGTATTTCCCAAACCTAAATTTAACCGTATCGGTTCCAATTTTAATTTCAAAAAATTGAAAAGATTCTTATAAGTATATTAGCTTATGTAAAACGCGTATATAAAGTATCAAACTTATCAGATTTAAAGTCGATACGTTATAGCCATAAAAGCATACTGGATTAAAGCTACCCCTAATCTTTTCATAGCTGCGACATAACAACTACAATACGTACGGGCAAAAACATACTGGAACGGGCTTTTCCCGTACTGAATTACCTTTGGACGGCCTATGGCAAAATGATGCACGCGGTATTTGCGCTGTCGCGGCCATAAAAGCGTTAGGTCGATAATATTGTCGAATTTCAACTTAACGAAATTAGCCTCAATTTTTATGTAAAAAATTCAAAATATTATAATACGCGTATTACCCTATATTAGACGTATATATTAAATATCAAAATTATTAGATTTAAATTAATTATAAAAAAAGATTTAATTATTTTGTTAAGAAAATTACGAACAAAACAGTATTTCTACAACTTAAACTTAGGCCTCGCTAGCTCGTTACGGAGATTAACCAATCAAATAGCCGTATTTTAATGCCTTGGCGTGGTACATAAAAATCTATCAAAAATAGAAACAAGCCAGAAGAGGCCTGAGCTAGCTGAGATAAGCTAGAGCTGCGCCGTAAGCGCAACCATAAGGTCTAAAATAGGGCCTGATTTTAGTAAGACAAGTTCCAGGGCACGTTGTAAGGCGCATTTACGGTTATGCAGGATTTATCGAAGAAATAATTCGATTTTACATAGATAAAATTATTAAAACAAAAAATTTTAATTAGAAAGAATACTTATAATATACGAGAAAATCATTTTTAATAGCAATAAAAGGCTGTGGTAAAAACGCGTTGTTAATAGCTATTAATAGTAGCCGTCGTATACGAAGTAAGAAAAAGGTATATAATAAAACATCTGTAATAAGTCTTAATATAATACGTATAACGTATTATATACGCTCGCGGCGCCTATAAGCTCGCGGCGCTTTTTTAACCTGTTTTAATTAGCTAACTGAGATTATATATTTTTTTAATATTAACAGCATACAACATTCTATAAAAAAATAAAAATTAAAAACGAATTTAACTAGTTAAGTAAAAAAAGCACATTAGCAATTAGTTTCGGAAGGTTGAATTACACGTATAATATTACCAAGTTAACCTTAAAAGCCCGATATTTTACTAAAGGCGCTCAAGCCGATACTATGTCCAATTTACAAAAATTAACACTAACTCAAAGAAATTAATTATTGTACGTCCTTTTAACCTAAGTACGCGAGGGTTTTTTATTCGGCGTTAATACGTTAAAAATATAACGAATCTATTATTCGCGTAACCGGCTACTAGACGTGTTAAAGTTAATTAAGTAGTTAACTTTATTACACGGTATTAAATATTCGAAACGCGTTTAAATTAAAAAGAACTTAATTAAAGGTTTTATACGAAAATTTAAAAATGTTTAAATGGAATTTAACGTTATTCGGAATATAATTATTAAATACGGTATTATGGAAAAAAATATTTATAAGTTTATGTCGGCAGAAGTGTTGCACTTGATCTGTGGGCTAGTGTCTTGATTCCTGCTTCCTACTCATCT